>BCLG01000931.1:47339-143988 GCA_001602295.1 Zoysia matrella | reverse complement strand
CCTGTCGTGTTGGATCAGAGTTCATACGATTTCGGACATAAAAGCGAAGCTCCCATTTATAGGATGAACAAAAAGGGATTGCTGCCTAACCACCGCAACGATGATTTGGAGACACAGAAGTGCGAGACAGTGTTTGGTCTGATCCGCGCAATATTTCAACGAATACGCGTACTAATTCTTTCGCAAAATGAAAAACACTCGTCGACTAATCGCAAGCGAAATTGGGTAAGAAAAATCAGTGGGCGATTTTGCGTACCAGAGGAAGAAGTGGACGCCGATCTTGATGGCGAGGGAGTGGTCGTAGACGCCAAGGCACTCGAGCAGCGCGAGCTTGCGGAACTCGGCGTCGGCGCCTGGCTCGGTGAGCCACCCTCGGAACACGCCGCGGCGCGCGAGGTGCGCGATCCGCCGCATGGTGGCCTCCCGCTGGCCCTCCTTTCCCTCGTTGTAGTCGGGCGACACGAACACCCTCCCCCCGCCGCGGCTACGGCGGCAGAACAGCGGGCTCTCGTCCATGACGCCGAAAACCCAGTCGCGCTCGCGGTGGTGGTGACCGTCGAGAAGCGCGCGAAGCTCGGCGGGCTGGAACGCCGGCGTGGGCTCGTTCGACTCCGGCGGCGTGTAACTTAGGCACGGGGCGGTCTCCAGGGTTGCGAGATGGGACGGGGCGGCGGAGAGGGCACCGGCGAGGTGCCGCGCGATGGCGGCGGCGCGGCGGCTGGCCGGGGAGAGCGCGGGGTCCATCGGGCCTCCGAATTCGGATCGTTGTTTGGTGCGGTGAGGTGCGGTGTGAAATCAGGAACCAGAGGAGAGGAAGACTACTCCGTATACCACAGACAAGCAACGACGACGAACAACCAAGGTTCACAAAACCGGCCAAACCGAACCGGTTTTCGTGAAAACCGGTCAAACTGGTCTGGTTTGGTCGGTTCATCGGTTTTCGTTTTGAATTTTTTTTAATTTTAAAAATTTGACGGATTCTAAAATAAAAAATATGTAAAAAAACTAGATGAAAAATCATAATTTTTAGTGGAATCCGTTTTTAAAAATTTTAAGATTTAAGTGCCCAAAAAAATTCCGAAAAGTAAAAATGAAAAAGTAAAAAAGTTATTTATCTTCCCTGCACTTCAGAACCTCTCAATCGCGTCCGTGAGTCGTCCCTGGTCTCCGTCCGCGAGTGTGCGCGTCGCCTCCGCCGATTTGGCTGCCGTCTGCCCCTCCGCCGTCGAAAACCACCGCCCGAGCGCGGCTCCACTCCAGCGGAAAGCCGGGCGCTAGTGCATGCACGTGGCGGTGAAGCCGGGCCAACGGCTAGAGCGGTGAGCCGCTCGATATTGGCGGTAAGCCGCCTAATTTATGGTGATTTCGGGCAGAGGAGGTGAGTTAGTGAGTTTATTTATTTTACTTCAAATGTTGGGTGATTTGTTTAGTTTTATTGTTTTTTTCAATGTAGTATGGCGGATCAACCGGATTCGATTTGAGAACACGGAGAGAACGTGTACCCTGGGTTCCGTTGCAAGTATTGCAAGAGTGTGAGGAGAGGGGGTGGTGCCACGAGATTTAAGTAACATTTGGCACATCGGGGCAGCAATGTGATGGGTTGTGCTCACGTTTCTGCCGAGGTGCGGGGCTATTTCCGTCGGGAGCTTGATAGGACTGCTGAGCGGAGGAAGGACCGAGCTAGACAGACCTTGAGACAGCAGGATGTTTTTGATGAGGGCAATGTGAATGTGGAGGATGATGAGGACCTGCAGGCTGCCATGCGGCTATTTAGAGAGGAAGAGGAATTCCGGCAGCGACAACGTATGTATAGTGGTCAGTTTGAGCAATGTGTTGGTGGTTCGTCGGGTGCAGGTGGTTTCTCGGGTGCATGTGGTTCTTCAGGTGCAGGTGATTCCTCTCAAGGTGTAGGTGCTTTCTCTCAAGGTGGTGGTGGGAGATTGTTTGGCATGATGAGAAGGTCAATGTTACAAAAGTCAAGTTGCAGGGAACGGGTTCAAACCAGGATAATACTGGTCTATAGACGACAAAGAGCAAGCTAGCAAAGTCAGCAATTGGAAAAATGTGATCCAAATTCTTTCACACAGAAGCCATCGCTGGTAGAAAGGCGAATAATCCGTACTTTATTAGCGCAATCAAAGAGACACAGAGATGGAGTATGCTACTTTCATTTCCTTCATTATGTTCACAGTACATTTGCACATATTTAGGTCACGATTCATTATGTTTGCAGGTGAGGGTGTTCCTAACCCAACTGGCAAGAAAATAGATAGAACATACCTTGATCAAAACGAAGAAGATATTCAGAAGGAATTTGAGAAATTCAAGCTAGAGTGACCGACGCATGGTGTAACTATTATGTGCGACTCTTGGACTGGACCTACAGAGCTTGATAAATTTTATGATCTACTGTAACAGTGTGATGTTTTTCCACAAGTCTTCTGATGTTACAGGAAACAACCAGTCAGCAGATTTCATATTCAAGGTACGTTCATATGTTACTTCCATTGATCATTCAATGTATTTGCACCACTATCATATTGATTGATGTCATGTTCATTTGCAGAAAATGAATAAAGTGTGCATTGATATTGGTTCAGAGCATATTGTTTAGATTATTACAGATAATAGTTCGAACTACAAGAAAGCGTGCAAGCACCTAAAGAACAAGTACAATCATATTTTCTGGCAACCGTGTGTGACACATACAAACAACTTGATGCTAAAGACCATTGGTGACTTTTTAGAACACAAAGCTGTGATACAATCTGCTCGCAGAGTTTCTCGTTGGTTGTACAATCAGAATCAGCTGCACTCCATGATGACGAATGCTATTGGTGGTGAGTTGGTGAGATGGAATGCAACTCGTTTTGGCACCAACTAATGTTTCTTAAGAGTATGCATCGTCGGAGGGACAACTTCGTGGCATGGATGGGTTCTCAAAGTTTCTTAGAAAGTCGATGGTCTAACACTGATGAGTGAAGATATACACACTCATGCCTAGCTAGCATGTCATGGTGAGACACACTGAAGTATGTGGTTGATGTCGTGCAACCATTGTATGCATTCATTCGGTTTTCTGATCAAGATAAGACCCCAAACTTAAGTGGAGTTCTTATGAGGTATCATCTGTTAAAAAATGAGTATCAAACTCTTTTCCACAATGATGATGGAGAGTACGAGAGGTACATGGAGGTTATTAATCGTCGGATGCACAATATTTGTAATGACACATTTGTGAATGCAGGTAAAATATTTTTACCAACATAACCACTAATGCATTTCATTAAGGATTATTACGTATCTAATTATTATTATACGTGCAACCGGAGCGTTGTACTCAAGGGTGCACTATTCATATGGGTTCAGTGCAAATATGTTGCATGATCTTTGAGACGCATTTTCGTGTATAGCACCCACCGATATGTGTGTTCAGGCGCTGCGGGAGGCGGAAATTTGGAGAAGAAAATAAGGTGCATTCGCCATTGAGTTGGCTAAGTAGGATGGCAGTGGATGCGAAAACTTCACCTGCTCAATGGTGGCACATGTTTTGTGGTGACATCAAATCTTCAGAAAGTTGCTTTGCGCCTAGTGTCGCAGTGCGCTTTATCTAGCGGATGCGAGCGTAATTGGAGTACATTCGCATTGGTTCACACAAAGGTGCGCAACAGACTCTCTCATGTCAAATTGCATAAGTTGATGTATGTCAACTACAATCTCAGAATACGGATGCGGGATACTGGATTCACATATAAACCACCAGAAGCTGATTCATTTGATCGTCTCATAGAGCTATCTTTGTATGATTCTTCTAATCCAATGAGAGTTTGGATGGAACATGGAAGATCAAATGCTGATCCTCTTCTTGATGAAGAGGACACAGAGAGTGACACTCCTCTGCCATCCTGTCTAGTGAGCACTGATGAAGCTAGTAGACAGTTGCTACGGTTGTCTCGTGCTGCAACGATGTCTGAATGGACAGAACAAAATATGAGTGACACTCACATAAGAAAGAGGAAGCACCAGCGTAAAAAAAAGACAGGTGCTAAAAAAAAAAGAGTACGAGCAAAGGCAAAGGTAAAGGAAAAGGAAAAGGTACGAAAGTGGGCAGCGACGACTCTGCAGATTTTAGAGACGCTAGACGAAGCCCACCTTACCAGGAGTCCAATGACAGCAACTCTCGAACAGATTCTGGAGACGCAACAAGCGATGCGGTCGTGGTTCCTGACTCCTAGTCACCATCAACTACGTATCATTTCACAGGTAACCATATCTTCGCATCATATGAGCAATTTTAACTCTTTTTTCTTATACTTAACTTTTTTTGCAGGTGAGACAGACTTCACCATGCTGCACAAGATCAAGACCATGGCGCTCCACAGTCACAGAGGACCACAACGGAGGGTAGGCAGCATCAATATGGTGCTTACTACTCGAGGACAGACAGTGATACCTCCTACAACCAAAGTCTTGAGTACTACAATTATCCTTTGGGTGATCATAGCTCACAACTAATGACCACATGGGTGTACCAATGGCAAAATCCCAAATTTTATCACATGTTGCGCTCACAATGGGAGATAATTTCCGCTTGGACGGGTCAAACATGGAATGAACTCAAAGCAGAGTTGCTCGCCACTAGAGAGATTCAAATAATGTCAAGTGATGAGTGCGACAGGGCTTATTTTGATTGGAATACAATTCCAATATAAAAGTGTGAACTTTATGTACGAACTTTATGTATGAACTATAGATTTCATTGGAATGGATATATTGTCAAATTGTGTGTTTATTATCCATTGATAAAGTATATATTGTGTAAATGTATTGCAAGAATTTAGGAAATGGCATGCCAAATTTTTTTTGATTTTTTCTATTTTTTTCCTTTTTTACAACATTTTTCCGGTTTTTCATTTTGTCGTCCGGTTTTTCACCTAAACCGACCGGTTTATCGGCCAAATTACCACCGCAACGGTTTCTCCAGAAACAGGCCGGCTAGCCGACCAAACCAGCCGGTTTACCGGTTTGCAAACCGGTAGCCGTGATTTTTCAAAATTTAAATTTTGACCGGTTTGTGAACCGGTTTTTTCGGTTTTTCTGAAAACCGGAAAACCGCCGGTGTCCGGTTTTTGCGCATCAAACGGTAAGTGAAACCTTGCGAACAACTGCAACTGCCCTTTTAATAAAACAAAAAAAGTCTGACTGTTTTCAACTCCGGGAAAAGATATCTTGCTGCAAGATCAAGATGGAGAAAGATTTTGTGTTTAGCTAAAATTAAAACCAATTTAATTGAAACAAACCTAAGATGAAATAGCGTATGCCTCACTTCTTTTATAAGTGCACTTGATTTATGCAGTAATTTTACAGAAATTAGTTTAAAAAATGAAGTAAATACAAAATTTTCTTTCATTCAAAAGAATTTGGAACAGAGAAATGAAATTAGAAGAATAAGAAAAAACATAGAAATGAATAAAATATAGAAATCCAAAAAGCGAAAAAATCACATGAATAAAAAAGAATGGAGAAATTATGGTGTTTGAAATATAGGGATGAAAATCCAGAACAAAAATGTTAAATTTAAAAACTATATTATTGTTATTTAATACACAATTCAAATTAATAACATCACACCGTAGACTGCTCACAACTAGATAATGTATGAGCAAAGCTTGATTAGCACGTGCCCTCATCACCTTCTTTTTTTTTTATTGAGGTGAATCACACCGATGGAATGGGACTTCAGCAGCAAAACGTGATTACCAACGTGGTTAGCTCCTCCATCACTAGTAAGAAATTTCCAACGGTTTGGTGTGGATGTCTCCGTTCCTCCATTTTGTACAGGAAAGCCTTTCTAAAAGAAAGGAAAACTCAATTCCTCCATTCCAAACATCACATGACATCATCAAAATAAAGAAATTACTACCTCCAATTTTAAAATATTGATATAGTTAACTTATGACATCAACTTTGACAATTCTTCTTATGACATATTTTTTAGCTCACAAATAATGTTGCCATTTTGTAAGCATCAAACAATAGTATACAGTTACTTATCACACATGGAGTAATTAAAAACAGGGTCATTCAACTTTTCAGTAAAATATGAAATAAGCTTACCTTTTTGCATCAACACACCACTAATATCAATGCCACTAATATTACATTTGTAAGCTTCATGACCTCTTAAAAGGTATGAATCGATTTTGGTAATTGAATGAACACTATAGGTTACGGTTGTGATTGTAGGTTCCACTCCGCTAATCTTTATAATATGGTGGGTTTCCTCGATGGATGACAAAGGGCGATCCAAGAAGAGGAGTTTTCGGACTAGCTAAAGAGTCTATAGAAATGCCGGTACTATTAAGAGGGGTCAAGTCATTCGTCACCTGTCAAATAAGTGTTAGAGGGTGTGAATGCTCTTTAGATACCTCAGAAAGCACTGAAGATGGCAGAGGAAGCGAAGTCGAAGACTGAAGCTCAAGTCCAGCTAAAGATGCAGTCACCGGACAGTTTGGTGAGCCTAGAAGGAGCCAGTCCAGAGAGAGATGCTCTTTAGAGTTGAGATGGAGCAGTCACCGGACAGTCCGGTGAGCCAGAAGCTGAAGTACAAAAGAGGTGTAAGTCCAAAAGAGAAGATCACTGGACAGTCTAGTAAAGGTATGCACCGGACAGTCTAGTGTCACATGGAATGAATTTTAGAGAGGGTGTTTCCTTGGTCTGCGAGAAGACAAGTCACCGGACAGTAAAGCCGATAGCTTTATGACATCACGTTCCAACGGTTTTTCTGGGCTTGAAGCCTATTGAAACCGTGGAGAGGGACATTCTTTTGTGTGCCTGAGGTCTAAACTGCTGAAGAAAATTTGTGAGAGGCCAAGAGACATCACCAAGAGAGCACAAGACAAGATTAGAGATCTTTGGTGTTAGTAGAAGAGTGATAGGGAGAATTCATACACTTCTAGAGTTTGTAGGGCTTGAGAGGAGTGATTTTTGCCTAATACTCTTGGTCTTGGCAGCCTATACCGGTTAAGAATCGGTGTTCGACCTTTCGAGAAAATTGTAGAAGACGAGGACAAGTTTGTACGCGGTTCTAATGCTTGGGTATTGTGTGCGACAGCTGGGCCGCCAGTAACTTCACTCCGAGAGTGAAGCGTACCTTTGTGAGCATCGTTCCGGGAATGACGAGAGGGACCGAAACTCCGATGGGAGTGGTCCAACGAGGATTAGGGAATGCGCTTACCTTCTGAGACCTCGGCAAAAAACCACTGAGGATTCTCTAGGTCTCTCTTTATTTTCCGAGTTTTTTCTTATCGTTGAGTAGAGTTATAGGTTGTTCTTTGATACCTCTTGGTAGCTATCGTGCTAGTGCTTGCTTGTTGTCTTTACTTTTCACTAGCATTGTTAGGGGTCTTGGCCTACTAGAATTGCATAGGGCTGCTCTTGTTTAATTGAGTCTCATAGTTTAAGTTTGTAGCGAATTTAGCCCTATAAGTCCACCGATTCAACCCCCTTCTCGGTGTCTTTGATCCTTACAGGTGGTATCTGAGCAAAGTGCTCAATTTTTGAGCTTTACCGCCTTGAGTAAAAATGCCGAACGGGATGAAGAGTCCGCCCGTGTTTGATGGGGACGATTACTCATATTAGAGGCTCGCATGCAAGCCTACCTTGAGTCAATCGATGGGAAAGCGTGGCAAGTGACCCAAAACGCTACAAATGGGAATGAGAAACTTGATCCTATCTTTATCAAGTTTAATGCAAAGGCTAAGAATGCTATCTTTGGGTGCATTTCTAAAAATGTGTTCTCTAGAATTAATACTTCTTGTACAGCTCATGAAATTTGGTACCAATTGCAAAATATACATGAGGGCTCCTCTGACGCCAAGGAAGAGCATTACTACGTTTTTAAGAACAAATATGACTCTATCCCCATGTTGCATCATGATAAAGCTAATGATGTCTACTCTCATTTGCATGCAGTGGTAAAGGAGATCAATGCCTTGGGCCTCAAGAGCAAAATTGAAAATGTTGAGATCATGAGGAAGCTCTTGAGGTTGTTGCCGCTAAGCTACAATGCCATCGTCATATGTCTCTTCTAAGCCAACTTGGCTACTTTTACTATGGACTCATGCTTGGCAAGCTCATGGCCTACAAGGGGTATATGTTGGGCACCTCCATCGACACTCAATTGCCCAAGAATCTTGCTCTTCAAGTTGAAGAATCTCTCAATGAAAAGAACAAAAAGAAGAAGAAGGTGGAGGAGGATAAGCTTGATGAGAGCGATAATGAGGACTTTGCGCTCTTGATGAAGAAGCTATTTCGCAATGGAAGACCTTCATTCTCAAAGCGGAACTCCGGGTGCTTCAATTGTGGTAAGAAATGCCATTTTGTTAAGGAGTGTCCCAAGCTTAAGAAGGAGAGTAAGAAAGAAGCATCTAGTGAGAGTAAAGACAAAGAACAAAAGCCCAAGAGGAAGTTCAAGAAGTTCTTCGTCAAGGAGAAGAGCAAGAGCAAGGAGATGATGAAGTCTCTGCACAAAGCCTACATTGTTGGTGAGTGGCTCACCGATGATGATGATTCGGACTCTTTCTCTTCTAGTGAAGAAGAGCTTGCGGGTATTGCTATGATGGGCTCCACCAATTAGCTATCACCACCACCTCTTTGCTTGATGGCCCAAAGTTGTGAGGGCTATGTGGATGAAGATAATGATTTTGATGAAGAAGAGGAAGACTATAAAGATGAAGATGATGGACCTAACTACAATGATCTAGTTCTCTTCCTTGAGAAGGCCAACAAGACCATCATTAAGAAGACTAAGACGATTGAGTGGTGACCAGGGAGCACGAAGTAGCAGTATTTCGAGTTCGAGAGCTTGAGGGTAAGCTCAATGTCCTAAATCACTCTCATAGTGTTCTACGTGAGTCTTATGAGTCTCTCAAGTAGAAGCACATAGAACTATGTGAGAAGCATAAGGCATTAGTCCTCACCCATGAGGCTTTTGATCTTGACTCTCTTAACTCTTCTAAGCATTTAAATGAAGCTTCTATTTTTTGCAATCTAACCCTATCCAAAGAGAGTACTTCTCTTGAGCCATCTATTCTGAAGGAATACACGAAGCTCAAGGAGGACAGAGAGGCTGTGATAGATGCTTTTGAGCAACTCATTAGAGGAAGGCAAATTCAAAAAGAAATCTTAATTAAGCTGGAACCTTGTCAACAACCACAACTACAACGGCTTAGGATCATATCCTTCTTCTATCAACATCATTGGCGACGAAGATGAGATCTCCGCTTTGATAGTCCCGCTCATAGCGGATGACTATTATTGTGAGAAATGTTGCTGTGATGAATACCGCTCCAAGGATTGTCCCAAGGTGAGCGAGCCTGAGATTATGCCTAACGCTAATCTTTTCCATGAAGATGTGCACTACAAGCTCTTTAGGGACAAGGATGGAAAGGTGAAAGACAAGCCGCTCGAACCGCCAAATGAGAAGAGGACAATCAAGAAGATTTGGGTCCCCATGGTGATTGTGGACCGAGAGAGAAAGACAAAACTCTCTTGGGTTCCCAAAAAGAAGTGAAGGGACTAAGGTGGTGGACCGTGAAGCAAATTAAAGATTTAGAAGTCCATCACAGTTTTCTCTTGTACATAGTATAGTAGATTTCTTTTCTTCTCTTGCATGGTAGATAGGACTCTTTCATGGACTAGATGTTTGCACTATCATGCATCCTGTGTAAAAAGATAAAAGAAAAGAACAAAAAAATTAGATTGGTGCCTAACCACTTTGAGATATCCATATGCATGTGGGAAGAGCTTGAGAAGGTGGTTTGGCTATCTCAAGGCAAAGCGGCGGGCATATGGTAAATAAGCTTGAGATGGGTCAAACTTGGCATCGGATAGATTTCTTTATGCAATGTCCTTAAATTTTTTTGCATCTACATGGCATGCTTTAAATTCCTTGCATTTAGATAGCTTGTTGAGAATGCATTGCATATAGGAACCACAGAGGAGGCGTTATCCCCGGATAAAGTGACTACATTGTGCATACGGATTCACACACACCTAGAAAAGATAACTAAATCAATGTGCGCTTCATGCCATTGAACCCTGTGCTTAACGGTCTAAAATCCATTTACGCGAACTGTGAACATGGGTTCATACATTCCACTTTTGGCGCTGTTAGCTTCATGACCTTTGAAGTCTCCTTAAATGTATAAATTAATTTTGGTGATTGAATGAACACCATAGATAACGGTTGTGATTGTAGGTTCCACCCCGCTAATTCTACAGCAACATGGTGGGCTTCCTCGATGGATGACAAGGATGATCTCTATAGAGGAGTTTTTGGGAGTCGAAAGACCAAGGCTAAAGATTAGCTAGAGAGTCCACAGGATTGCCGATATTATTAAAGGGGGTAAGGTCATTTGTCTCCTGTCATACAAGTGTTAGAAGGTGTGAATGCTCCTTAGATCTTAAGAAAGCACTGAAGATGGTAGAGGAAGCAATGTCGAAGACCAAAGCTCAAGTCCAGCTGAAGAAGCAGTCACTAGACAGTCCGATGAGCCCTGGAGGAGTCAGTACAGAGAGAGGTGCCCTCTGGAGTCGAGGTGGAGCAGTCACCGGACAGTTCGTCGGTGCAGTGACCATCCAGTCTGGTGAGCCAGATGACGTAGTCCAGAGAAGATGTCTCTAGGAGTCCAAAAGTGAGTCACCGGACAATCCGATGAAGGTATGTACCGAATAGTCTGGTGTCCTATGGAATGGATTCCAGAGACGGTGTTTCCCTGGCTAGATGGAGAAAAGGGTCACCGGACAGTCTAGTGATTGCATAAAGCAGTTAGCTTTATGATATCATCTTCCAACAGTTGGTTCTGGACTTGGAGCCTATTTAAACCATGAAGGGGGCCAGTTTGTCGTGTGCCTGAGGTCTGAACTGCTATAGGAAACTTGTGAGAGGGCAAGGGACACCACCAAGGGAGCACAAGATAAGATTGGAGATGTTTGGTGCTAGTATGAGAGTGATAGAGAGCATTCATACACTTATAGAGCTTGTGGGGCTTACGATGCCTATTATTGTTGGTTTGGACAGCCTAGACCAGCTAAGAGTCGGTGTTCGAGCTTTCGAGAATATTGTGGAATACGTTGCCAAGTTTGTACGCAGTTCTGGGTCTCTTGCTCAAAAAGGACACCAAGAGGGAGCACCCGAGCCTTGGATGCTTGCTCTAGCGCTTAGGTATTGCGTGCGACAGCCGGGCTGCCGATGCTTCACTCCGAAAGTGAAGCATACCCTTGTGAGCATCGTTTCGAGAACGACGGGAGAAACCAAGACTCCAACAGGAGTGGTTCCATGAGGATTAGAGTGATAGGTTGTTTTTTGATTCCTCTTGTGGCTATCGTGCTAGTGCTTGTTTGTTGTTCTTATCTTTCCACTAGCATTGTTAGGGGTCTTGGCCTACTAGAATTGCATAGGTTTGCTTCCGTTACGATTGAGTCTCATAATTTTAGTTCGTAACAAAATTAGTCCTATAAGTCCACCGATTCAACCCCCCTTCTCAATGTCCTTTATCCTTATAGGCGCCTTCTCGCTTGGGTTTTATTACTCGATCTTATTGCGATTTGCGAACACTGTAAATCCTTCGAGGGTTATCTATTTGCAAAGAAGTGTTTGAGAGTTCCCTTTCTAGTCAAGTGTGGTGTTTATTTGGTTCTTCCTTGAGGATACTTGAATTTTAGAAAGAAAATCCTTGATTCTGCAATTACTTGAGGTCACCGAACATTTCGGCGCCTTTACCAGACAGTCCGGTGACTACATCATTGTGATCAGTCACTTTGCGGATTTGGACAGATGCCGAACATTCTGACGATATCACCGGACAGTTCGGTGACTGGAAGAGGAAGCGGGTACTTCTCTGGAACTGGAACTCGACAGACAACGGACAGTCTGGACTTTTATAGTCACCGGACAATCTCGGAGGACCGGACAGTCTGGTGACCTAGTTAATCGACGAAATCTTGGCCATCTATTTTCATTATGATCAATCTCGGCCGTTGATTTATTTTTTAACCGTCCGCACTTGGGCATTCTTCGTCATTTCCAAACACTAGGGCGTTGTGTCAACCGTCGACGCCGACCTCGCCACCCACTGCCATGCACCACTCGCTGCCGTTTGCCGCCCCGTTCCAACACGCAGCCTCCGGTCTCCACTGCGCCACTGCTTGCCTGTCTCCACACTCCCGCGCCGCTGCTCGTTGCTCCTTAGCCGCGCATGCCACCTTTGTGCCCTTACCCGCGCCGCCTCAGCCGAGCGCCACCACCATCATTGGCCCCACCGTTGCCGTGCGTGCCGTCCTAGCAATCCAAGTTCCAAATCTAGACCGTCGTGCTCGTTGTTGCCCTTGCTTCTTGTGCCTACGCAAAACCCTCAGTAGGGTTTTTGATTTCGAGGCAATCGGACATGGTTACAACGTTCTATTTGACGGTTTTTGACTCTTCTCCACCGGGGTATCATTTCTACCTCATTCCATTTCATCGGAAATGTCCCGCGTGGCCTAGAGTTAACTAATTAAAAAAATTGGTATAATTGATAAAAATGCCATCTTTTATTGCCAATTGACGTGATTAGTTAACATTTCTCGTACTTAGTGCCATATTGTGGATATCTTATTCATATTTTGATATGGCATTGAGTCCTCCTGTCGCTAGTGTCTCAATTTGGATGCATTGTTATTATTTGAATTGTGGCATTAGTCCATCAATATCACTGTTGATCTTATTTGTTTTATTTGATCGGTGATATGTCCTTGTTCCACCGCTAGGATAACTTGTGTGTCACTCACCTACGATGTTGTGCAGTGATAGTTTGGTCAGTGGGACAGGACAGGGGACATCGGCAGTTGGCAGTGGTTTCTGGCAGTCCAGATGCTTCTTGGACGGGGTTAAGAGCTAAGCTCTTAATCTTATCTTGTTGAGTCAGCTGGTCATTTGAGCTTTCAGTTAATCTTTCAGTGATAGTTGATAGTATGGGCCGATAGAGATGTCTACTGAGGAGAAGGGAAGGGCAAGAGCGTAGTGCTTGAGTAGAAAAAGAAGAAGAAGAAGAAGAAGAAGAAGAAGAAGAAGAAGAAGAAGAAGAAGAAGAAGAAGAAGCAGAAGAAGAGGACTGGTGACCCCGAGTGGGATCGTGCTTTGGTAGCACTGGATGTGGATGCACCACCACACAGGAGTGGTGCTTTGAGTATTGGAGGTGCAGAGGGCCTGGGGGAGATAAGGAGGTCGACCTGTCAAAGAGTAGCGACCGCCCCTTTGATAGCAGAGGTGCAACCACGGAGAGCTCCGGCTGGTCAGCAGTTGAGAACCGCAGAGGGAGAGGCAGCCTAGAGAGCATTACAGCTGAGGTCACAGAGGTGCCCTTATCAGAGTACTGGGGTCTGCAGTGTCTGTACGTCTAGAGCCGAAAGAGCTCACTGGTCCATGGCCACGATTGCTGAGGAGGAGATTGATCTGTTGACAGTCAAGGGGAGGCAGCCCAGAGAGCATCACAGCCGAGGTCACAGAGGTGCCCTCACCAGAGTACTGGGGTCTGCAGTGTCTGTACGTCTAGAGCCGAGAGAGCTCGCCGGGCCATGGCCAAGATTGCTGAGGAGATTGATCTGTTAACAGTCAAGGGTCAGGCCATGAAGGCCAAGAGGATAGTGGTATCACAGTATGGGTCCCCGCAGAGCGACATGCAGATGCTGGTCAGTTCTAGACCATACTTCAGCGGAGGATAGATGATGCTCTCAGGAGAAAGCTTGCCACTAAGGGCAAGAGCTCAATGTTTGCTACTCACCTCCGCTGTTCTTTTGAGGCACTGAGCTGGGGAGCTAGGACAGACATGGAGGAGCACATTGCATATCTGCCTGGTCTGACAGAGTTGGTCAACTAGCCCCTGAGATGCAGTGAGGAGGTTGTACTACAGTTCTATGCCTCCCTGTGGATCTCCCCAAACCCCTCAGAACTTTCATTTATCTACAGAGGGTAGCCACACCGTTTTGAGAGATCAGATGTCATAGCTGTTATGGAGTTATTTTCTTCGGAGACACGGATCCACGCACTGGCCCATCCAGATTTTCTGCCATCGTATCGACCTTTTGGAGGGATGGAGCCTAGTGATGAGAGGATGAATATTGCTTACCCGCCACATCATTGGGAGCATTACTCGAGGCACCCTTTGAGGCTTACATATGAGGCTCGTGTATTGAGAGGGTTGCTGGGCAAGACGCTAGCCCCAAGAGCTGGCTACAGCGAGAAGGTGATCATTTTACATCAGTGGCTGCTCTGTTTTCTTCTGAGGCATGAGTTGTTTGATTTGACTAATCTTTTGCTAGCACAGATGGAGGATGTGATCTATGAGGGGATAGGAGCACGTCAGTTACCTTTTGCCCCCCTACATTTCTCTGTTGCTAAGGAGAGCTAGAGTGATGACTGAGGCAGAGTATGCTGAGTTGCCAGAGATCACAGCTGCCTTCAGTCCAGCCGAACCATCAGACTCTAGGGTTCTTAGAGTGTCAGCTTCTCTGAGCACCCCTGGAGGAGAGGTGACCACATCCCCTAAGGAGTTTGAGCTTGAGACTGAGGCTCCGGAGGGAGCACAGCCGGGGGTTGGGAGCACTGAGGCTCTAGGTCAAGCCGAGACTCCTACCACTCGTGTCACACTAGACCCTGCTCTTGCTGTCAGATTGGATGCTCTTCACACAGAGCATGCTGAGCAGAGGAGGTGCAAGCAAGAGTAGGATGAGAGGATCAGACGTGAGAGGGCCGAATTTAAGAGAGGATTTGGATGGAGAGGGAGCTTGCAGAGGAGATGAGACGGTAGTACAGAGAGTTTTAAGAGACGTCACAACGCACTCAGCTAAAGATGGCAGCAGCCATATCCTTTATGTTTGTCTGGTTTCGGAGCGATAGTATCTTACCTCTTGGGATCGATATGCCACCATTGAGTGCATTCTCGACGACCACGCTACCGAGTCCCCTGCCTTCGCATCTACTGCCGACAGCTCCTCAGCCTCTCATCGGTGCCAGCCTTCACAGCTCAGTTGCAGTAGCAGCCTAGCTTTAGCACCCTATTGTCAGCTCTGTTATCATTGTTTGTACCCTTTAGAGCAGCCAGCACAACAGTGACTTCTGGAGGAGCCATTGTGCTAGTGACTTCTTCCCAGTTCTCTCTGGTTTCCTCGTTCTCTGTGTCGCTACTTCTTGTGTCAGCAAAGCCCAGAGTTTCAGTTCCGGCATTAGAGACATGGACCGCAGTGGGTAGCTCTCCGCTTTCTCCGAGAGTTCTCTTCTTCGAGGATACCATTGCTGAGTTGGTTTTGACACAGCCACCATCAGAGGTTTCAGAGGCAGAGCCCACAGCCACCACAGCCGAGCAGCCCAGCGTTTTAGATGCACCTATCCAGGTTAAGGTCAGATATTCTACAGAGGAGGCCGCTCAGGCCCTTGCCAGTGCAGATCAGCCAGTTTCAGTCGATGGCAAGGAGCCTTCCCCGACCTGGTCCTCCATCTTGAGCATTTTTCATGACCCTGAGCAGTCGAGAGATGAGTCAGCAGAGCCAGCAACCACCTACAGTCACTGCACCCGACCCTCCAGCTGTGCCTGTAGAGGATTAGATCTTTCATAGGTCTAGGGTGTCGGGAGTGTGACGTGTGGTTGTAGCGCTTTTGAGTGGCTAGCTGTCTAGGGGGACCCGTGGATGGGTAGTTAGGGCTTTGGATCTTTTGTTTGGCGGATTTCTTGGCTCTTCTGTGACATTTTGACGAGCTCATGTTCTATTTGACTCTTTTAACTCATTGGAATACACTTGGTTTTTGGACTAACCCCGTGGCTTTTATTGTGTATGGCTCCTTGTGTTGTTATTGTTGTCGGGATAGTATACCTCGGGTATCTACGGATCATCTTCTACAGCAACGGCCCACCTGCGGCCCGCAACGGCCCACCAAAAACTTCACAAAGGTGGCCCGACCGCAGCAGTCGGGAAGCCTCGCCAAGGCCCGAAGCTGAGGCGGGTGCAATCGCCCTGACCCACAGGGTTCGGGACCCGAGCTATCGGGACCCTAGTGGTCGGGATCCGCTCGCCGACCGCAAGGAAGCGATCACTACTCCAACAATCACGCCGATTGAAAATTCCTGACGACATACAGCTCCGCAGAGAAGATAAGCATTCCAAAAGATTTCGCAACTACCCGGTTGGACGAGAAACAACCCACCGAGCGATAAAGCTGAACAGTAAAGTAACCTTGTTTCCCTACAGTGAACAAAGGTACGAACGGAGGGCGCCGATGGTCTGCCCTGAACGCCAGAGAGCATGATTCACTGAAGACCGTGGCTCCACCTGTCAAGGGGTCATCCGTTTCCGTAGGCGGCAAGATGCTCAAACCATGGTCCGGTCACCCCAACCATGGTCCGGTCAAGACAACCCAGGTCCGACCCTATAAAAGGGGCACCCGAGAAGCGAGAAAGCAAGAAGAGAAAAGATACACATCATTACTTGTAAGCCACCCCCACCACGCGAGCTTGGGACTCTCGGATCCGTCCGGAGCCCTCCCGTATTGCACTTTCGTGTTCTTGAGATTCATACGACCGATCTCTCGTCCCTGGACGTAGGGTATTACGCCTCGAGGCGGCCTGAACCAGGTTAACCTTTGAGTCTCGCTTGTAGACTAGGCCATTCGATTCCGAAAATGCATGATCCCCCGTTGGCCTAGTCTACAAGGTTTTTCGTCAAGGTTTCTACTGGCTTACAGCAGTCTCCGACGCAGAAAAGCTCGTCCGCTCCTGTAGGGGCTGTCAGTTCTACTCCCGTCAGACGCACCTACCGGTCCAGGCGCTCTAGACAATCCCGATCACCTGGCCGTTTGCGGTCTGGCAGCTCGATGTCCTTGGGCCTTTTCGCAAAGCGCCCGGGGGCTTTACCCACCTATTCGTCGCGGTTGACACGTTCACCAAGTGGATCGAAGCAAAGCCGACCCCTTGCATCAGCTCGGATTGAGCCGTCGAGTTCATCCGCGACATCATCTTCCGCTTTGGGGTCCCAAACTCTATCATCACCGACAACGGAACACAATTCACCGGAAACGTCTTCCGAGAGTTCTGCGAGGAGCATCATATCAGGCTCGATTTCGCCTCCATCGCCCACCCAAAGACTAATGGGCAAGTGTAACGTGCCAAAGGCATGGTGCTCCAAGGACCGAAGCCTCGGATCTACGACTACGTCGAGCAATCCACCGGGCGGTGGGCCAAAGAACTCCCGTCCGTGTTGTGAGGCCTGCGAACTACGCCGAATAGAACCACATGATTTACTCCTTTCTTCATGGTGTTCGGGGCTGAAGCCCAACCGACCTCGACTACGACTCCCCAAGGATCAGAGCCTACGACGAGCAGAGGTCAGAAGAGGCACGGCAGGACGCCTTAGACCAGTTGGACGAGGCGCGCGACGTGGCCATACTTCGGTCGGCCAAGTACCAGCAAAGCCTTCGATGACTACACGCTCGACGCGTCAAGGGTCGGGCCCTAAGAGTCGGTGACCTTATGCTCAAGAGAGTCCTAAAGCCTGGCACGTATAAGCTGGCGACAAAGGACGGCGTTGAGCTTGTTCACGCCTGGAACATTGAAAATTTGCGTCGTTTTTACGCATAATAAAGCTATTCAAATCTCTATGCATCTCATTTATATCTTATCCGCTAACTGTGTCTTTGGCAGTAAAGTGCAGTCAGCTCACCTATACTCCTCTGCCCGGCGGCTATCATAGGTGTCCCGCCCGAGGATCGGAGCGACCGACCCGAAGATCGTAAGGCCCTGTGCCTCATTAGCCTAAACTAAGGTCTCGCACCTTAGTCTCGAATGGACTCCGCATCCTGGTGATTGGCTCTATGCCTCGCCATTACTAAGGCTCGACGCCTACCACGTTTCCTCGGGGACCGACCCCTCGGCTCATGACTTGGTGCACGTGTGACTCGGCCTGACTCTCGTGGACTATGAGCATTTTCGTTCAATGCAATCCTCGCGGCTAACAGTCCGACCCGGTGTCGGTGACGCTCTACGGTCCAAGCCCGACACTCGACCCTACGAGCTATACCCAACCCAGTCGCCTGACCAACGCCCAACGGAACGCAAAGAATCATACGAAACGCTTGACGTCAGAAAGAGTCGGAAACATAAACAACCTCACGAACGAGTGAAGTCCACAGATGTCATTACAAGCTGCAAGCAAGAACATCTAAAGGGGAGGCAGGCGACTGAAGCGCTCCTTCATCAGGGTCGGTCGGAGGATGCAGCTGATGATCTCCTGCGCCTGAGGCTTGGAGTCCTCAAAAAGCTTCGCCGATGCCTCACCCGACGTCCCCGAGGCGAAACCCTCGGCAATGCGCCCAAGGTCGGCGTCGGGATAATAGGAATGAAGGTGCGCCAGCGTCGACGACGCTCCGTCCCACAGAGCGACGAGCAACTCGAGCGGATCAGCCTCGACCTCAGCAGCCATGGGTTGTCCCTCGTCCCTCCCGGCCTCTTCGCCCGAGAGTCCCTCCTGATTCCCCTGGCCTCGGTGCTCGGGGGCTGCACCTGTTCTTCCCCCCCCTCCTCCGCGGTCTCGGCCGTGGGCACTACAAGAGGTGGGGACGGTGAAGAATGCGCTGCCGGCTGCGCCGATCCTGCCGCAGGCGACCCTTCCTCGAGCGCGCTCCCCGCCACAAAGGCCTGCGACGCGACAAGAGAAGGGGCACTACAAAGAATGACCAAAATGTCAAGCACTTCAAAACATCAAGTAAAATATCCGATCAAATCAAAATGCAGAAACTCACCGACGCTACACTCGGATGGAGAAGGGCAGGCTCCCGCCTTGCGAGATTTCCCCGACCTCGGCGACCGCGGGCACAGTCGGAGTTGGGGGGAGCAGAGGAACCAGATTCCTCTGTCCATGCTTTTTTCGTAGGCAGCCCCTCGGCGCTCTACGCATCCCTCGCCCTTTGACGACGAAAGCGTTCAGTGAGCGGCATATCGTCCGAAGAGTCAGAATCTGGCAGAGCGGCGGCTGGAGTCGCCCGTGCCAAGCTCGCGGTCGAAACCTTTCCCGACACCGTTGCGGCAATGGACCGTTGGGCTGGGGGAGGCAACCAATCACCCCCAGTCGACGGCGACGACGAAGACCCGAAAACATAAATCTCCGGAGTGGCCGGCACACCGGCCGAAGCAGTCGGTCGAGCGGTCGAAACAGCTGGCATAACGACCGAAACGGTCGGCACAGCGATCGGGGCAGTCGGCATCGCGACCGACACTGTAGAGGTAACAGCCACCGCGGCCGGGACGGTCGGCGCGGTCACAGGCGTCGAAGGAGACGCCAGCCTAGTCGAGGGCCCTACGACGGCAATACTGGGGCCGACTCCTTGATCTGGAGATCTAGCGCCCAGTACAACCAGGACGCCGACTTCTTCATCCGGCACCACCACAGGCGCCGGCGCATGTGACGGAGGAACACCCTCCTACGAAACACGGATAAGCATTTCAATATCGCCAATACCTTTATCACATATCAAACTAACAAATGCAGGCAAAACGAGTCACTAGCCGATCCGCCGGATGCTCGGCATCCAGAGGGGCCGGTCCTCCGCTTGCATCAGCAAGAGCGTCACCCTTCAGGAGGCGCGAGAGGTGTTGCCTCACGCCGTCCCCCGATTGTTCCGACTGGAGGATCTCCCGCATCGTGTCGAACCGACCGGCGTAGTCGCACATGAGCCGGGCGCGGAGGCGAAGCGGTTGAACATGACGCCGAACGAAGGTGTCGACGAGCCGCGCCGCAGTCAGGCCCGCGTCGTCCAACTCGACCATTCGGACGAGCAAATCCTGGATCCCGGCCTCCTGCGTGTCGCTGAGCCCGGCGTTCCACGAGTTTAGAACCGCCGACAGATCGAGACTGAAAGCCGGCAGTTCGGGGGCAATGTTCTCAATGTAGAACCACCCCCCGTGCCATCCCTTCAGGGAGTCCTTCAACAGTATGTTGAAGTACTCCTGACGATTATTCCAGAGGCAAATCCCCGCGCCACCAACAGCGCGGATCGTGCCGCCTTCCTTCTGAGGCTGCACGCGGAAGAAATACCTCCACAAGTCGAAGTGGGGATCGATCCCCAAGTAGGCCTCACACAGCGTGACGAAGGCTGAGATCTGCAGGATACCGTTGGGGTTGAGATGGTGAAGACGTACGCCGTGATACTCCAGCAAGCCGCGGAAGAAGTTTGACAATGGCAACATCAGACCGCGCTCGTGGCACTCCACGAAGCTAACGATCTTGTTGGCGCGGGGCGCCGAAACGGCCTCGCGGTATGCCGAACGCCATCACCCCATGTCGTTCGAAGGAAGCACTCCAAGCCCCACCGAAGCGGTGAGGATGTTCTCCGAAACGGTGGATGCTTTCCACTGGGCGGCCATGAAGACGAAGACGAAGAGCAAGCGCAAGGAAGACGAGGAGCACTACGCGTGGTTATTTGAAATCAAGATGACGAATACCGAAGGGCGAACCACCCTTCTTATACGCGTCAATGCGCCGGTTCGACGCACCACGATCGTGGGCGCCCCGAACCAACGCGTCGACCCACTCACTGACAAGTGGGTCCGGAAGCGCTCGCAGCCGGCGCTCAAACTAAGGCACACCGAAGAGCCTCAGCACCCAGTCACCGACAGGCGGGTCCGCGAGCCGCTCTGGAAACCCCCACCAACGGGTAAGAAAGCTGCGCGGCATTAACGCGCTGTTAATGCTTGGCAACCGTACCTCCGATGGGACCGTGACCAATGATCCGTTTCTAATGCCGTGAACCGATTCATGGATCGGGACGAACGAGAGGTCGGGCGAGCCCCCGACCGGCCCGACAGCTGTCCGAGACGTTGATCATGGGAAGACTGACCCGACCGGTCCAACCTAGGAGTTATGCCGATCATGAGCAGAGGCCGTCCAGACCGGCCCAATCTAGCCATTTTTCCTGGCACCAGGCTAATGACGAAAGTTAGCTTCCGACCGACCTCTGCAGTCGGGAATTGCCTCCACGACGCTTCAGCCCACGACCGACCCTTCGGATCGCTCGGGAGCTACACCCTACGGGCGCGCGAGCGCGCCCCCGTAGGATCAACCATCAACGAGTGATGGTCGGCACAACGCCTCAGCCCACGACCGACCCTTCGGATCACGGATAGCTCCGCAGAGAAGATAAGCATTCCGGAAGATTTCGCAACTACCCAGTTGGACGAGAAACAACCCACCGGGCGATAAAGCTGAACAATAAAGCAACCTTGTTCCCCCACAGTGAACAAAGGTACGAACGGAGGGCACTGATCGTCTGCCCCGAACGCCAGAGAGCATGATTCACTGAAGACCGTGGCCCCACCTGTCAAGGGGTCATCCGTTTTTATAGGCAGGAAGATGCTCAAACCATGGTCCGCTCACCCCAACCATGGTCCGGTCAAGACAACCCAAGTCCGGCCCTATAAAAGGGGCACCCGAGAAGCGAGAAAGCAAGAAGAGAAAAGATACACATCACCACTTGTAAGCCACCCCCACCACGCGAGCTTGGGACTCTCGGATCCGTCCGGAGCCCTCCCACATTGTACTTTCGTGTTCTTGAGATTCATACGACCGATCTCTCGTCCCTGGACGTAGGGTATTACGCCTCGAGACGGCACGAACCAGGTTAACCTTTGAGTCTCGCTTGTAGACTAGGCCATTCGATTCCGAAAATGCACGATCCCCCGTCCGATCGTATAAATTTACTGTGCCGGTGTACGAAACACCGACAATTGTCTTGCAGGTTCTTCAGTGCGTTGCGCTTCCGTTTATATTTATCGTGCACTAACGCTTGTCTTTCCACTTCTCTCTTCTCCATTTGCTTTCTCGATGCCATCTTTTTGTATGATTAGATGACAAAGGGGAAGAGAGTCCTCACAATAGGAGAGAGATCGCTTCCAAAGGAAGACAAAGGGGGAGAACTCATGCAAATCTCTAGGGGGAGTAATCAAGGTAAGAGGGTAAGTATTTCTTCGAGATGTGTTTCCTTCATCTTATATCATCTTGTTTAAAATTTTGTTGCAAGTACTATGGTTGTCATCAATCACCAAAAAATGAGATTGTAAGCTTCATGACCTCCTAAAAGATATGAATTGATTTTGGTGATTGAATGAATACCATCGGTAACGGTTGTGATTGTAGGTTCCACCACGCTAATCTCTACAACATGATGGGTTTTCTCGATGTATAACAAACGACGATTGCAAGAAGAAGAGTTTCCGGGCGTTGGAGGACCAAGGCTAAGGACTAGCTAGAGAGTCCATAGGAACACTGATACTATTAAGGTAGGTGAAGTCATTCGTTTCCTATCATACAAGTGTTAGAGGGTATGAATGCTACTTTGATACCTCGGAAAGCACTGAAGATGGCAGAGAAAGCGAAGTCAAAGACCGAATCTCAAGTCCAGCTGGAGATGCAATTGTCAGACAGTCTTGTGAGGTCGTCAGACAGTCTGGTGAGCCTTGAAATAGCCAGTCCACAGAGAGGTGCTCTCTGGAGTCGAAGTAGACCAGTCACTGGACAGTCCGGTGGTGCAATGATCGGACAGTCCGGTGAGCCAGAAGCCAAAGTCATGAAGAGGTGTCTCTGGATGTCCAAAAGAGAAGGTCACCGAACAGTTCGGTGAAGGTATGCACCGGACAGTTCGGTGTCACATGGAATGGATTTCAGAGAGGGTGTTTCCCTGGTCTGGGAAAAGACAAGTCACCGGACAGTCCGGTGATTGGATAAATGAAAGTTGCCTAGGGGGGTGAATAGGCAACCTAAAATAATTCTTAAAAATCAAACTCAACGAATTGTCAGACCACCGGAGTCTCCGGTAATGTGTCGAAAACTCTGGTCACCGGACTGTCCGGTAACTTGTCAGACACTCCGGTCAAACAGGAACTTGAACGAAATTTGAATTTAAGCAAGTTTTAGCGGGTTCTAGCTAATTCCACTTGAATCAAAAGACTAGAATATGATATAGAAAGTAGATCTAAGCAATTAAACAAGCTAGAAACTAGTGAGCAAGTAGATCAAAGCAAATCTATAAATATGAACAACAAGAACAATATGAACCTGCAAGAATGAAAAGAGCACAAGGAGACACAAAATTTTACTCCGAAGTTCGAGTCCACGAAGGAACTCATACATCTCCGTTGCGAGGTTCACAAAGAACCGGATCTCACTCGATCCTTTCTCTCACTTAACCAACCACAAAGGTGAGGTTGAGTTCTCCACTAGCAAATCCTTTTCGAGAAGTGGTGAACAAACTTTTCGAGGCGTCACTAGACAAGTTGGGAGCTCCTGAGCATGCTTAGCCATCTAGGAGCAAAAGCTTCAAGAGTAACAAACTCAAACCGAAGCTCGACGGTGCCGCAAATGCTCAATGGGAGTGAAAGCACTTCTCTCACAATCTCTAGCTCAAATCTTGCAAGCTTAGGCCTTGGAAGGGAGTGGGAGAGTGTTTTTGGAGCTCAAGAGTGTGTTGTTCAAGTGTGAGTCTCCAGCCTCTCTAAAAAGGGCTGCGGGGTATAAATACTCGGGCCCCAAAAAGTAGCCGTTGGACCACATTTTGACTGACCGGACACTCCGGCACTTTGCCGGACACTCTAGTACACCAGAGTCTTCGGCAACTTCCCGGATACTCCGGTGAGGCCTCTCAGGTTGGCAATGCCTGAGCCACCGGAGTCTCCGGCACTGTGCCGGATACTCCGGTGAGCCCTCTCGAGTGCGGGCTGCTAGGCCACCGGAGTCTCCGGCACTCTGCCGAACACTCCGATGATCCTTGTCTGGTTGAGGCTGACTACCTTATCGGAGACTCCAGCAATGTGTCGGATACTCCGGTATGAGGTCACGGGTTAGGTTAAAGTTTGAGCATTTTTGGCACTTTGAGACCTCAATTTGAGTCCCACTTGATAGTACGGCATACCTAGACTCAAAAAATGATAAAATCTAGTATTCTTTCATGAGAAAAGGCTCCGTGACTTGATCCAAGAAAATTGGGGGCCTTCTTTTTCTTTTAATATTCTTTTGTTCTTTTGAATCTTTTGCGCTGTTAATACACTTAACAAAAGTCATTAGCTCTTTGAATGGTTCCTCATCATCCACCAAAACCCACTGGGAGGCCTAGATGCACTTTCAATAAAGCAGACAGTTTTGTGACATCACATTTTAACGGTTGTTTCTGGGCATGAAGCCTATTTAAACCGTGGAGAGGGACGTTCTCGGGTGTGCCTGATGTCTAAAGTGCTGGAGAAAACTTGTGAGAGGCCAACAGACACCACAAAAAGAGCACAAGATTGGAGATCTTTGGTGCTAGTAGGAGAGTGATAGGGAGCATTAATACACTTATAGAGCTTGTGGGGCTTGAGAGGAGTGATATTTGCCTATTACTCTTGGTCTTGGCAGCATAGACTAGATAGGAGTCGGTGTTCGAGCTTCTGAGAAGATTGTGCAAGACGACGCTAAGTTTGTGTATGCGACAGCCGGGCCGTCGATGACTTCACTCTGTGAGTGAAGCGTAACCTTATGAGCATCGTTCAGGAAATGACGGGAGGGACCAGGACTCCGACAGGAGTAGTCTAACGAGGATTAGGGGAAGGTGCCTACATTCCGAGACCTCGGCAAAAAATCATTGAGCATTTGCTAAGTCTCTCTTTACTTTCCGCGTTTTTACTTACCGTTGAGTAGAGTTATAGGTTGTTCTTTGATACCTCTTGGTGGCTATCGTGCTTGTACTTGCTTGTTGTCTTTACTTTCCACTAGCATTGTTAGAGGTCTTAGCCTACTAGAATTGCATAAGGCTGCTCTTGTTTGATTGAGTCTCATAGTTTATGTTTGTCACGAATTTAGTCCTATAAGTCCACCGATTCAACCCCTCTTCTCGGTGTCCTTGATCCTTACAACATTCAAGTTCAAAAGCCTTACCAAAATAAAAAAGTTGAAGCAATAGTGCATGTGTAAGCTTATCCTTTAAATTACCAGAGGACTCCTCCTATGTATAGCCCTAATGGAAAGGAACACCCTTCTTTGTCGACTCATTTAGTGGAGCAGCGATGGTACTGAATTCTTTGACAAAACGACGATAAAATCCAGTAATTGCAAGAAAACTCTGCACGTGTGAAACCGTTGTAGATGTGGACCAACTTTTGATCGCATTTATCTTTTCTTTATTAACTTCAACTCGCTGTGAAGGAACAATATAGATAAGCAGAGATACTCGATTTGTGCAAAAAATGCACTTATCAAGGTTACCAATCAAACATGCATCTCCTAAAGCATAAAAAATAGCACGCAAGTGAGGAAAATGTTCATTCATTGACTTGTTGAGATCAAGATACCATCAAAGTAGACCATCATAAATTTTCCAATGAAATCACGTAAGACCTCACCATCAAGCGCATAAAGGTTCTAGGTGCATTAGTCAATCGAAAAGGCATAACTAAGCACTCATACAGCCCGAACTTAGTCTTAAAAGCAGTTTTTTATTCATCACCTAATTTTATTCTTATTTGGTGGTATCCACTATGCAGTAAATTTTAGAGAAAAACTATAGAACCACATAACTCATCGAGCTTGTCGTCTAACCTAGGAATAGGATGACGATATCGAATGGTGATATTGTTAATGATTCTACAATTAACACACATATGCTAAGTATCATCTTTCTTTGGAACTAAAAGAACAGAACACAAGAACTAAGGCTCTCATGTACATAGCCACGACCCAAAAGATCTTAGACTTGCTGCTGAATTTTCTTAGTCTTCTCGGAGTTGGTTCTGTCAGCGACATGGTTTGGCAAGCTCGCTCTAGGAATCAAATAATTTGATGCTCAATTCCTTGAATGGGTGGCAGTTCTGGAGGTACCTCAGGTGGAAAAACATCATGATACTTGTAAGCTTCATGACCTTTAAAGTCTCTTAAAAGGTATAAATTGATTTTGATGATTGAATGAACACCATAGGTAACGGTTGTGATTGTAGGTACCACCTCGCTAATTCTACTACCACATGGTGGGCTTCCTCGATGGATAACAAGGACGATCCCAAGAAAAGGAGTTATGAGCTTCGGTGGACTAAGAATAAGGACTAGCTAGAGAGGGCGTAGGATCGCCCGTATTATTAAGAGGGGGTCAGGTCATTCGTTCTCTGGTTATACAAGTGTTAGGGGGTATGAATGCTCTTAGTTCTCTAAGAAAGCACGGAAGATGGCAGAGGAAGCGAAGCAAGCAAAGCTAAAGTCAAGTCAAAGACGAAGGCAGTTGCAGATGAGTCACCAGATAGTCTGGTTAGGTCATCGGACAGTTCGGTGAGCTAAAAAAAGCCAGTCTATAGAGAGGTGCTCTCTGGAGTCGAGGAGAAGAGGTCACCGGATAGTCTGGTGGGCCAATGACCAGACAGTTCGGTGAGCCAGAAGACGAAGTCCATAAGAGGTGTCTTTGGAAGTCCAAAAGTGAGTCACTGGACAATGCAGTGAAGGTATGCACCGGACAGTCTGGTGTCATATGAAATGGATTACAGAGAAGGTGTTCTCCTAGTTTGCGGATAGAAGGCGTCACCGGATAGTTCGGTGGTGCGCCGGACAGTCCGTTGGGAGAAGTCACCAGACAGTCCGGTGGCTAGCAAAAGCATTCAGCTTTATGATATCACGTTCCAACGGTTGTTTCTGGGTATAGAGCCTATTTAAACCGTGAAGGAGACACGTTTTCCAGTGTGTCTGAGGTCTAAATTGCTGGAGCAACTTGTGAGAGGCCAAGAGACACCAAGGAGAGAGCACAAGAAAAGATTGAAGATCTTTGGTTCTAGTAGGAGAGTGATAGGAGCATTCATACACTTTTAGAGCTTGTGGGGCTTTGAGAGAAGTGATCTTTCCCAGTTACTCTTAGTTTGGCAGCCTAGACCGGTTAGAAGTCAGTGTTCGAGCTTTTGAGGAGATTGTAGAAGAGGGAGTATTCGGAGCCTTAGAGGCTTGCTCTAGTGCGAGGGTATTGTGTATTACAGCCAAGCCACCAGTGACATCACTTCGGGAAGTGAAGCATACCCTTGGGAGCACCATTTTGGAAACGTCGGGAGAGACCGGTACTCTGATGGGAGTGCTCCAATGAGGATTAAGAGAAGGCACAAACCCTCTGAGAACTCGGGAAAAATCGCTGAGCATTCTTTGACTCTCTCTTTACTTTTCGCATTTCATATTGTTGAGTAGAATTATAGGTTGCTTTACGGTACCTCTTGGTGGCTATCTTGCTAGTGCTTGCTTGTTGTTTTTATCTTATCACTGGCATTGTTAGGAGTCTTGGCCTACTAGAATCTTGTAGGTTGCTCTTGTTGTTGATTGAGTCTGATAGTTTAAGTTTGTAGAGAATTAAGTTATATAAGTCTACTGATTCAACCCTCCTTCTCGGTGTCATTGACCTTACAATACTCCTGCAAAAGGTTAGTAACAGGAGAGGGTGAAGAACTAGCAAAATCCTCAAGTGAGAACAACGCATCCTTGCATATCAAAACATAACATGAAAATTTTTATCATAAATTTCAGCAAAATCAGATTTTGTGGTAAGCATTACAAAACTTTTCAATTTATTGCTCGCTGATTTTCAGGTGTAAAATGATTTTCTTTCTTCTCATTAGCATTTCTATCCCTATCAGCCTGTAAAATTTCAGCAGAGGTCAAAGGTAGCAAAGTAATTGTTTCTTTTATGTATAAACATGTATTTATTATTTTTACTAAAGTGGATAACATCATTTTCATATTCTCATGGACGACAAAGCAACAATGAACAAGCTTGCAAAGGGACAACATCACAATCCACGCATTGGCCTGAGGCGTTGGATGAAGCTGGACCCAACCATCTCCATATCACGGAGAAGGAACATTAACATGAGCCGATGCACCAGATGAAGCTTGGAGGCAGCCTAACTTCTCATCCAGTTCGAGTGATATCCCTCCTCTTGTGAAAACGCACCGTTGATCCTCAGCTTATGGTCCCTATGACTATGGCTAAGAATCAATGGGGCTGACCCAAAGGATTGATGGAATTGATCTTCGGATGGACGAGATGCAGCACACTGCAGCAATACATGACCAGCATTGATGCAAGATTCAACACTTTTGACGCGACACTGCAGCAAAGGCAAGATGAGATGAGGGCTAACTTCCGTTGGAGAGGATTTGATCCTAACCAAGAGTAGTGAGCAAGGAGCTAGCTTGGGGAGGATCCCCACTCTAAGGTAACTTGTATCTTCCCTTTCTTTCATTTTACTTCTTGCATATAAAAAAGTAGAATAAATTTTGCTTAGGCTATTTTTGCTTGCTTAGTGTGCATGTTAAGAATGCCTAAGTCTTTCATTTGGAAATGATGAATAGTTGCTCTATTGTATTCTCCTTATGTGCCTAGTTTACAATCTAATATTTTCTCGAAATATTGAGTATTGTTTGCTTTAAAATTCACCATGATCCTGAACCTTTGGGGTAGCATAATGAATGATCTAAGTCTAGATTGTTGTGACGTATGATATGGTAAAATAGAGATAACATGATCTTGTTTCAATCAAAGCTTAATACCAGAGAGATTTGTTTTTGATAATCAATATCCTTATGTCCCTCAATGATGAAAATTCCTACCAAGGCCATATGTGATGCATTATTAGCAAATATCCTTCCACATATGCTACTTAGCTTTGCTTTGAGCTTTGTCAAATTGCTGTGACCTTAGTGAGATGCTCATCTTGCTCATAATGATCAAGATTCATGTATACACATTCTGTTCAATTCGATATGACCATCCATCACCGTCCGAATAAAGATAGGCTCATTTAAAATTGGTGAATTGCTTTCTATCCCATTCGAATCAAGAGATGTGGCTATTTAAAAAGAAAAAGAGATGCTGGGAATAGCATGAAAAAAAGAGAGAATATCCATGATATAAGAAAAGTAAAGGGATGAGAGATTCCTATTCCCTAGGAATCGACCTGTGCATGTTGTTCATATTGTAGAGCACATGCTGAAGAGCTATCCTACAAGTTTCAATCTAATCCAAGCTTCTTGCTCTTCCTTTTTCTGTCTCTAAAATGCTTAAGCATTAAGCTCATCTGAGGTCACCCTGTCAGGTGGAGCCCGCCTGTCAACCTCTTTTCTCCTCTCCTCATATAATTATCAACTAACTCATACTCTCATGAAACTAAAGGCACAACTACATGTTGCAACAATTACTTGGTGAAGTAAGAAACTGGCCAACGAAGCATAAGACTTGATTGTAACGGTAAAATACTGAAGAACTTTAATTATGACAGCATCAGTAAATTGTAGACCTTGTCTGTAGCACTTCCATCATTTCGAATGTAGCACTAGATCGTTGAACCATTTGGGAACAGATAAAACATTCTTCCGTTGCTCAAGAGACTGCAAAGGTGCCTCGTGCCGTCAGACGCGCCGCCGTCTGCTGTCCATCACGCCGCCGTCTGCCGCCTGCGCCGCCCGCCCAGCCATTCGCGCTACCCTCTGCCGTGCTGCACTTCTGCCGCCCGCTGCCCTAGCATCCGTGCTGCGCTGCACCGCTGCCGCCCGCCGAAGCATGTGCTCGCCGCTGGCGCCCCCTGAGAGAGAGAGAGAGAGAGAGAGAGAGAGAGAGAGAGCAATAGAGAGAGAGTGAGAGAGAGAGAGAGAGAGAGAGGTGAGGAGAGGAGTGGTCACCCCGTCGTTGTCGCCGCTCCGTGCCGTTACCCATCCCCAATGTCGCCGCCGCTCCCTGCCTTTGCTCGCCCAGCTGCCAGCCAGCACCGCCACCCAGCCAGTTGGCATCGCCCGAGCTGCTGCGAGTCGCCACCGCCGCCGTGCCCGGCCTCTCCGCCCCATCCTCACGCCGCTTTGCTGCCGGCCGCGGCGGCCCTGCTAACTCCCGCCACTGCTGCTGCTCCTAAGGACCCTGCAATGACCAAGAAAGAAGGGAGAGAGATGCGCGAGACAAAATGGATACGGGTGAAAAGTTTGAAATGAGCCGGCAGGAGGACTGAGTGAAGTATGAGAGAGAGAGAGAAGGGAGAGAAAATATTTCCCTAGGAAACAAAATACCTGTAGGGAAATCAGCTAGTTTCCCTAGAAAGCACAAGATATCATAGGGAAAGATACTATTTTTCTAGGAAACACGTGTGATCTGTAGGGAAAGATACTATTTCCCTAGGGCTGCTAAAATTATCCTAGGGGAACTATCTTTCCGTAGTGGCTGATAAAAAAACCCTAGGGAAACTGGAGGATTCTAGTAAAGCTTGTCCATCATTTTGTAATGTGTGTTAGACATTTTTCTTTCTACAGGTGAAAAATATCAATTGGCTTTCAGTAGACATAAGCCTAGTTACATATAGTTCCTCACTGTACAATTGGCCTACATTTGTTAGCTAAATACATATTACTAATAACAGATCTACCCCCCGGTAACAGGATCCTTGAAGCAGCATGTTTACCCATCAACAATTTTACCTCATGTTTACCGGAGTACATAGATTTTCCATTGTCAAGTCTTCAGTGGTGTCCAAGTTTCACGTTTATGAGATTCTATCTGTTATAATTATCAATGGATGCAAAATGTTCAATAGGAATTTTTTTTTTGGTGAAAGTGCATCTAGGATCTCTTGTGAATTTTGGGATGAATTATGACAAACAATAGAAGTATTTGATGGTATTTTGTGAGCATGTGTTCAGGAATTAAGTTTATGGGCATTTATCGACCCCTAAAAAGGAAAAGAGAAACGTTAGCTCCTTGGCTCCGGATTTTATTGTGTTTAATTTTTCTTGAGTCATAGGATCACCGTACTATCAAGGGGGTTCGACATTTTTTTGTCTTGAAAATAGTTAAGTGCTCAAACTTTATCATTCCATCATTATCTTAATTATTTTAGTTTGGTTACGGGCTTCGGACTTGTCCAGTCCCCCGGGCTTGCCCGGGAACGAACTTGTCCACCCAGTGACCGGACTCTAGAGAGGGAGCACATAGCTCACCCTGGACTTGTCCGTGCCCTCTACAGACTTCAGAGAGATGACTATATTACCGTTGAGCCCGATGTCCGAACTTTCGGACTAGTCCGCTCCTAACATTTTTGGAAGATCATCCTTGATTAATCTATATAATCTCCCTTTCCCCCACGTCTTGGGGTCACCAAAAGGTTGCACATCTTTTCAAATCACACCTTGAGAGCCTCTGAGATCCACCACTCCTCCTCCACTCGTTCTTCATTGAATCCCCTAGGGTTTTGATTGAAGAAAGAGGAGATTATGAGTCCTTCATCTCTCAATTCGTTTTGAGCACTTGATCTTTCATTGCAGGACTTGCAGGGCCTATTACTCTTGGAGATTCGTCTCCTAGACGGCTCTCAGAATCCATCAAGACATTTGTGGTGAGATCCGAGAGGTTTGTATCACCTATCATTGATCTAGTGAAAACCAAGTTGATCTTTGTGGTCACTTAAAGAGTTTTAGGGTTGAGTGCAACCCGGTCATTTGTGGACTCCTCAACAGAGACGTAGGCTTCTATGTGGAGCCGAACTTGGGTCAAAAATCCATGTGTCTCGTGTCTCCTTTGTATTTGTGTTTGATCTATTTTCTGCTGTGATTAGCAGACTTATACGCAAGGACTGGACTAGTCCGCCCCTGTTTTACTGATCAAATAGTTTATAAGTCTCGATTTTTAGTTCGTTGCCTATTTACCCCCTCTAGACAACTTTCAATTGGTATCAGGGCGAGGACTCTCTTTTCAATAGCTTAACATAGAGGAGAGTTGAAGATGTCTACCAAAAGATCGGTGATTCGTCTGCAAGCAAGGAGAACTACTCTAGCGTCCAATTTGACTACAACAAGCTAAAAAATGAACTGAAGATTGGACAAGCCTCTGGAAAAATTCTCATCTTTGATGGAACCTTCTACGAGCACTAGAAGTTTCAGATGATCACCTATCTTGAGTTGATGGGACCTCAAATCCTGAAGATTGTGGAGAAGGGCTTCACTTTTGAGGATGAAGAAAATCCTACTCAAAAGGATGAAGTCAACATGCACCGCAATGCTCAAGCTGCTTCTGTGATCATTTCGGCGCTAAGCCCAAATAAGTACACCAAGGTGATGGAGATAAGAAGTGCCTACAAGATTTAGAAGAAGCTTGAGATCACCCATGAAGGGACGGACACCGTCAAGGAAGATCTCCTAAGAGGACAATACAACCAGTTCATTAGGAAGAAGAATAAAGGACCTCAAGAAGTTTATGATCGCCTCATGAAGATCGTCAACAAGAGAAGAGCACTAGGAGTGAAGCTTGAAGACATCAAAGTCAACAAAAAGTTACTTCAAGCCCTTCAACCTTAGAACTCACATTTATGTACTCTTATTTGGGAGAAGGAAAACTTTAAGAACTTCACCACGGATGAAATACTCGAACGACTTCTTGCACAACAAGATCAAGTTGAAGAGGCAAGAAGGGTCAACTCCTTGATCGGCAACACCTCTTCCGAAGAAAAGGGCATAGCCTTCAAAGCCAAAGAGAATAAGGTGTACATCCAAAACTCAAGCGAAGAAGAAAGCGATGATGAAGAGTTTGCGCTGCTCATGAGGAAGTTCAAAAAGTTCGTGAAGGGTGGCTTCCACAAGAAAAGCTTTAGCAAAGGTAAAACTAAAAAATATAAGAGAACTTGCTATGAATGTGGAGAGGAAGGTCATTTTATTACATAGTGCCCCAACGCCAAGAACAAGGAGAAAAGGAGAAGAAGAGAGACAAGGAGTACAAGAAAGACAAGGGCAAGAAGTACAACAAGCAAGCCCAGATAGGACAAGAATGGAACTCCGACTCCGACTTCGGCTCCGACGAAGAAAGAATTGCTACATTGGAGATAGGTGCCACTCCAACCAACACCTCTCTATTCGGAAACTTGAGTGATGAAGAAGAAGCTGCACCCACTTGTCTCACGGCAAAAGGGTCAAAGGTATTGAAATCTAAACTTGACTCTAGCGATAGTGAAGATGATGATAATGTGCCCAACTTAAACTAATGACTATTCTTGAGAACAAAAAAGAAGAAATTGAAAGGCAAGAGGATATTCTTGAGAAGTAAAAAGACTTGCTCATTCTTGAAAAGAAGAGAAACCTTGATCTCAAGAAAATCCTAGCTCATAAGAGGAAGAAAGTAGATGAATTAACTAAAGCTTTGGTTGAAGTTAATGATGCTAGCGAAACCTATAGGTTCACTAATGATGCACTTCAAGAGGAGTTTAACACTTTGGAAAAACTCTACGCTTCACTTAAAGTGCAAGTTAGCGAACTTAAAGAAGAAACATCTTCCTCGAAAGAAGCGTCTTGCCCCCTTTGCCTATTATTTGTGATAGGTGCAAAGATGTGGAGATTGAAAAGATTGCTGAAAATGAGAAGATCATTATGCAACTTCAAGAACAAGTAAAGACCCTCAATGCACAAGCTCAACAAAGCATGATCTCCATTAAGCAAGAAAAGGTCAAGTACGCAAGGGAAGCATACATGAACACTTGAGAACACCAAGTCCTGTGTGTCGGTGCCAAAATCTCTTGTTACTAACGTGAAAGGACCCAAACAAATTTGGGTATCTAAAAACAAAGCCTAATCTGTTTTGTAGGAATACTCCCCTGGTGGCAGAAGTTGGGTGATTGACAATGGTTGCAACAATCATATGACCGGGGAGGAGAAGATGTTCTCATCTATTGAAGAGGATAAGGCTCAAGATGACAGCATTACCTTTAGGGATAACAAAAAGGGGAAGGTAATTGGTTTTGGAAAAATTGCTATTTCCAATGACCTATCCATTACGAATGTTCTTTTCGTTGAATTTTTAAGCTACAACTTGTTATCTGTATCACAGCTGTGTGAGATGGGTTACAATTGTTTGTTCACCAATTATAATGTGACCGTCTACAAAAGAGGAAGTTGTACTATGGCATTCAAAGGCAACTTAAAGGGAAAACTTTATCTATTAGATTTCTCTACTAATGAAGTAGTCCCGATACGTGTCTTGTTGCCAAGTCAACAATGGGTTGGTTGTGGCATTGCCGCCTAGCCCATGTTGGCATGAGAAATCTTCATAAACTCTAAAAAAAAGGGTCACATCATAGGACTAATGGATGTTTACTTTGAGAAAGATAAAATTTGCAGTGCATGCCAAGCCGGAAAGTAAGTAGGAGCAAGCCATCCATCTAAAAACATAATGACTACTACAAGACCGTTGGTGATGCTACACATGGACTTATTTGGACCTGTGGCATACTTAACAAATATGATCTTGTTATTGTTGATGACTTTTCTCGTTTCACTTGGGTATTCTTCTTGCATGACAAAGGTGAAACAAAGAATGTGCTCAAAACATTCTTAAGAAGAGCTCAAAATGAGTATGAAGTGAAGAATACACAAGTGGAAGAATATCTTGGTGAACAAGGCATCAAGCATGAATTTTCAGCACTCTACTCCCCTCAACAAAATGGGGTTGGTGAAAGGAAGAATCGAACACTCATTGAGATGGCAAGGATAATGCTAGATGAGTACAAGACGTCCGATCGTTTTTGGGCTCAAGCTGTCGACACCGCATGCCATGCAAGCAACTGCTTGTACCTGCATCGACTCTTGAAAAAAACTCCCTATGAGCTTCTCACCGGTAAAAAGTCTAACATTTCGTACTTTCGAGTTTTTGGAAGCAAATGCTATATGCTAAATAAGAAACCCAAATCCTCTAAGTTCTCACCTAAAGTTGATGAAGAGTTCTTGCTTGGCTATGGATCAAACGCTCACGCCTACCGTGTATTCAACAAAACCAATGGTTGTATTGAAATAGCTCGTGATGTGATGTTTGATGAATCTAATGGCTCCCAAGAGAGGCAAGTTGTTAATAAAATTACAGATGATGAAGAAGCTTCGGCCGCGGCAATCAAGAGAATGACTCTAGGTGAAATCAAGCCACAAGAAAATCAAGAGTCATCAACGTCTACAGGTCAAGAAGAACATGGCATGATGGGAGGTGATGAATCAAGTGAGGAAGTGCAACACGTGGTAAATGATGAAGATGATCAAAGCGACAAGCTTCTCATTCATGATCAACACATTGAGCAAGACGGTGAAGGGACAAGACCACAAGTGCAACATCCACGAGTACACCAAACTGTGGAACGAGATCACCCCGTCGAGCAAATTCTTGGTGACATTGATCAGGGGGTAATCACTAGATCTCGTGTTGCTAAATGTTGTGACCATTACTCGTTTGTTTCTTGTCTTGAGCCTCTTAGGGTGGAAGAAGCGCTAAATGATTCGGATTGGATAATTGCTATGCAGGAAGAACTCAACAACTTCACAAGAAATGAAGTTTGAACTCTTGTTGAACTACCCAAGCAAAACATTGTTGGAACCAAGTGGGTCTTCCGCAACAAGCAAAATGAAGACGGTGTTGTGGTAAGAAACAAGGCGAGATTGGTGGCCAAATGATACTCTCTAAGTCGAAGGTTTGGATTTCGATGAAACTTATGCTCCTATAGCTAGACTTGAGTCAATTCAAATTTTGCTTGCCTTTGCTACTCACCATGGTTTCAAGCTGTTCCAAATGGATGTGAAAAGCACTTTCCTCAATGGTTCGATCAAAGAAGAAGTATACGTTGAGCAACCAAAAGGTTTTGAAGATCAAAATTACCGGAACCACGTGTACAAGCTTCACAAAGCTCCCTACGGGTTGAAGCAGGCACTAAGGGCTTGGTAGGAGTGCTTGAGAGACTTTCTCATCAAGAAAGGCTTCAAAATAGGGAAGGCTAATTCTGCTCTTTTAACAAAGAAAGTTTCCAATGATATCTTTGTATGCCAAATATATGTCGATGACATTATATCTGGTTCTACTAACAAATCTCTTTGTGATGAGTTTAGCAAGCTTATGACCAAACGCTTTGAGATGTCTATGATGGGAGAATTGATCTTCCTCCTAGGATTTCAAGTGAAGCAATAAAGAGAAGGGACATTCATTTGCCAAGCCAAGTACAATCAAGATATGATCAAGAAGTTTGACATGGCAAATGCAAAGCCAATGAAGACTTCTATGCCTACCAATGGCCATCTTGATCTCAATAAAAAGGACAAATGGCCGATAGTTATTGTGCTTAACTTCTATGGATGTGGCAAACTCTAAAGGATTATGGTTACACTTTGAACCGTATTCCACTCCTATGTTATGTGACAATGAGAGCGCCATAAAGCTTGCTTACAATCCATGTGAGCACTCCCGCACCAAACACATAGACATCCGGCACCACTTCCTAAGAGACCACTCCATCAAAAGGGACATAGAAATTTCCCATATATCTACACAAAAGCAACTAGCCGACGTATTCACCAAACCTCTAGATGAGAGATGCTTTTTGTGAACTTAGAAGTGAGCTAAATATCCTCAATTCTCAGAACGTGGCTTGAGATGTTGCATACCTGTGGTGGCATAAGATAGATTGTGAAAATAAAAGATTTGCAAAATATCTTGAATGTTTTGTTTTTGGAAATTTCAAAAGTTTTAGAAAATTTCATTATGGAAGTGCAATCATGGTTGATTGATTGATTGTTTTTTATCACACTTGGCATAATGATGTTTTTGAAAATTTATCCAAAAGTTCACTTTCTTTCATCATCAGAAATCTGCTCCTTGATTCAAGACTGTGAGGACCGGACAAGTTCGCAGTCTCGGACTAGTCCGCCAGCGGACAAGTCCGGACCCCGGGTTCTATTTAAACGTCGAGTCTTCTTATTTTCCAAACACTATTTCACTTTCTCTCTCCTGCGCCAAAGCCTAGCTCGTGACTCCTATGGCGATCCGGCATTTCGACCTGTGGAAAGTGAATCTATTCCGTGGAAAAGCTTCTCCACCCACGGACTAGTCCGAAACCTCAAAAGTCTGCTCCATTTTCATCCTCGTTTGAAGGTAATCTCTTCTCTAGAGTTTGAGGTTGAAATGTGGTTGTTCCAGTTCATAACTTTCAAATCCTTTCCGTGAGGTCATTCCTAGATACTATAAATGCTTTGTATGCAATATGACTAGGAGTTGTGGTCAGATCTAAAAGTTGTGAAGATTTGTTCTTCGTGTGCACTGTTGAGCTCCGGACAAGTCCGAGCGGCCGGACTAGTCCGCTGCCCCCGACAAGTCCGTTGTAATGCTGACCATGTTGAATGAGTTCAATCAATTTTGATCAATTATCCTCATATTCCATTCTAATTATGCACTCTATGTCAGTTGTCAGCATGTCTGGTGAAGGCAGCTCTCGTCGTGCAGTCAAGAAGGTTTGTACTAAGAAGAGAAAGGTTGCTCTTTTGGTTGTGGAACGTGATGAAATTCAAGAAGAGCTCAAACTATCAACATAGTGCTAGCCAAACCTATGGATCATGAGAGAGGCCGGGCAGGTGTTAACTATATGAGAAATGCATCAGCAACTGTCATTAGGAGAGAGAAAATTGCTATTCTGAGACCAAGCAATGCATTGATACTAGATTCTAGAGTTACTTTCATGCAGATTACTACTACTCCGTATACTTGAAGTTGAAGAATCCAGTGATTGATATGCAGTGGGTTGATTGGGAGTACGTGACCAGGAAGAACAATTCTGTTTTCAATGAAGTGATTGAGGCTTGCACTTATCATGGGAGCAAGGGTATCTTGGTTTCCAATACTCATGGAACAAAGCAGTGATAGCTCAATTCTATGCCACTCTCTATTATCATCAGGAAGGAGAGGCTAAGTTTTCTTGGATGACAGGGTCAGAACAGTTCTCAGTGACAGTGCAACAGTTTGCCAATATCATCAAGTTTCGCAGTGGTTTCTCTTGCTCAGCCAAGATTCACAATGAGCTAGTACTTGATGTAAATGAGATGGACTTCATGTATGACACCTCCTCTCACTTCTACCCGCTAAACACTACTAGGTTCCTTCCCTTCTATAAGGTAATACATCACATTCTTTGGAAGGCTTTGGCTCCTAGAGAAGGCGATGCATCTAATCTTCATGGTCATGGAAGGAACCTCCTCAAGTGGTTGTCGGGACAAGAGAAGTTCAACACTTTTGACTTCATGCTCTCAGAGATTCTTGACATTGCATCAAGGCAAATAGGACGTGCGCTTATGCCCCTATATTATGTGCATTATTGAGAAGGTCACCGGCAAAGTGTTTGAATAGGAGGACTCACACAAGAAACTTCAACCTCAAGTACCGGCTGTTGTTACACAAGCTCCACCTTCTACTCGTTCAGCTACTAGGAGGGCTCCCGCAAGTTCACCTCCATCATCCTCTCGTGGTAGAAGCGGTGTGTTCAAGATTCTAAAGGTTTTTTTCAAGATATGTCAGAACATTGATGCTCGTGCTCACAAAGAAAAGGTTGCTCAAAAGAAGAACACAAAAGTTACCAAGGAATGGCAACGCCAACCGGGGATACCTCGTTCTCCGGACAGCTCAGACATTGAAGAAGAATCTCAACCCACTTATGACCGTTTGCAGATTTTACCCATGAGAAGCTTGCATATTTTGGTCAGCAGCAAGATGAAGACTCTGAGAAGATAGCCAGTGATGATGATGCTGAGTAGCTGCCATTCTCTCTCTCTATTCTTTCCTTTTTTGGTGTCTTGATGCTAAAAGGGGAGAAATAGAGAAGCTCCTATCTATCTATCTATCTATCTATCTATCCATCTTTTACCTACCTTTGAAGTGAACTATTTGGACTTGTGTGTTTTTAAAATTTGGTTTGTAATATTTCCGTACTCCATGACATTTACTTATGTGATGATGTGATGCTTATGTGCTTTATCTATCTCATTGCATATTGCTTTTGGTTACAAGTTAAAATTCATATAAGCTTCTATCATTATCTTAGTATGTGTTGTTGTGCATGGACATGGGGGGAGCTTATATGTTCTTTAACTTGTAGTCTTTGATTATTTTTGTAGCTTCTCATTGGTTGTCATCAATTCACCCAAAAAGGAGAGATTGAAAGTGCATCAAGGATCTCTTGTGGATTTTGAGATCAATTGTGACAAACAATGGAAGCATTTGATGACATTTTGTGAGTATGTGTGAAGAAATTAAGTTTATGAACCTTTATCGACCCCAAAAAGGAAAAGAGAAACGTTGGCTCCTTGGCACCGAATTTTATTGTGTTTAATTTTTTTTAAGTCATAGGATCACCGTATTATCAAGGGGGTTCAGCATTTTCTGTCTTGAAAATGGTTAAGTGCTCAAACTTTCTCATTCCATCGTTATCTTAATCATCTTAGTTTGGTTACTGGCTCCGGACTTGTTCGGTCCCTCGGACTTATCCGCCCAGTGGCCAGACTCCAGATGGCCAGACTCTAGAGAGGGAGCACATAGCTCACAACATACTTGTCTGGGTGTCTAGATTTGTCCGACACCGGACATGTCCGGGCCAAGCTGCGGACTCTAGAGCGATGTTCCCTTCGGCAGAGCCAGACTAGTCCGTCCCTTCGAACTTGTTCGGGCCCGGACTTATCCATCAAGGCCTGCGGACTCCAGAGATGGAGCACCCCATTACTTTTCGGACTTGTCTGGACCTTTGGACTTGTCCACTGGGCGGGCGGACTCCAAAGCAGTTACCACAGCCTGAGCTAGCGGACTTGTCTGTGCCCTCTGCGGACTTCAAAGAGATGACCATATTACCGTTGAGCTCGATATTCGGACTTGTTCGGACTTCCGGACTAGTCCGCTCCTGACATTTTTAGAAGGTCATCCTTGATTGATCTATATAATCCCCCTTTCCCTCACGTCTTGGGGTCACCAAAAGCTTGCACATCTTTTCAAATCACGTCCTGAGAGCCTCTGAGATCCACCTCTCCTCTTCACTCGTTCTTCATTGAATCCCCTAGGGTTTTGATTGAAGGAAGAGGAGATTGTGAGTCCTTCACCTCTCGATTCGTTTTGAGCACTTGATCTTTTCATTGCAGGACTTGCAGGGCCTATTACTCTTGGAGATTCGTCTTCTAGACGGCCAGGTGTCGCCCAAAATCAATCAAGACCTTTGTAGTGAGACCCGGGAGGTTTGTATCACCCCTCATTAATATAGTGAAAACCAAGTTGATCTTTGTGGTCACTTGGAGAGGTTTAGGGTTGAGTGCAACCTGGTCCTTTGTAGACTCCTCAACGGAGACGTAGGCTTCTATGTGGAGCTGAACTTTGGTCAAAAATCCATGTGTCTCGTGTCTACTTTGGATTTGTGTTTGATCTATTTTCCGCTGCGATTAGCGGACTTATCTACAAGGCCCACTGCGATTAGCGGACTTATCCGCAAGGCCCGGACTTGTCCGCTAACGAACAAGTCAGACTGACCAGACTAGTCCGCCCTTTGTTTTACTGATCAAATTGTTTTTAAGTCTCAATTTTCAGGTCGTTGCCTATTCACCCCCTCCCCCTCTAGGCAACTTTTATTTGTATTGAAACATTAGAAGAAGTAGTTTACTAACCTTGTCTCTTTCACTATACCGACTTAAGCTATCGGTATAGATTGCCAACCAGCAGATATTATATCTTTGACAGCTACTTCATCAAGTGATGAATCTACTTCCTTTGGATCACCATGTGTATCTCTCGCAATGTCTACAGAGTCAGCAGGCATTGTTCTTTCACTGTCATAGCATTGGAAATACCACGACCTTGATAGTCAGAGAAACTGCCATTTGAGGATACCAAATAGTTACTGACTGCTATCTCATCATCACTCATCAATGTTTCTATGGGTTGGATGATTGGATCTCTCAAGATGAAGAAGACGACCAATAAGAGGTGAAGAAATGAACCAATGTTTGAAATAAAGGAGACAAAGGTCATGTTTTCGATATGCTAGTTTGCATAGGAAGGAATTGAAATGAAGCCATTACTCCATTCTATTTTAAGTTGTGAGGCCCATGGAAAAAGACCCAATTCCCATAGCTTGTTTGTTGTGGGTAAACCACAAGAAATAGTCCCACCTGTCTATTCAAATAGGGATGAACCATCTGTAAGGATCAAGGACACTGAGAAGGGGAGTTGAATCAGTGGACTTATAGGATTTACTTTGCAATAAACTTAAACTATGAAACTCAAACCACAACAAAAGCAACCTACATAATTCTAGTAGGCCAAGACCCCTAACAATGCTAGTGATGAAAAAACAACAAGCAAGCACTAGCACGAAAGCCAACAAGAGCAATCATAAAGCAACCTAAGACTCTACTCAACAATATAAAATGCGAAAAGTAAAGAGAGAGAGAGTCAAAAATTGCTCAGCGATTTTTTCCGAGGTCTCATAAGCTATGCGTCTTTCCCTAATCCTCGTTGAACCATTCTCGTCAGAGTCTTGGTTCCTCCCACTGTTTCTGAAACGATGCTCCCAAGGATATGCTTCACTTTCTAGAGTGAAGTCACCGGTGGCCTGACTGTCGCACACAATACCCTCGCGCTAGAACAGGCCTCCAAAGCTCCGGACGCTCCCTCTTGGTGTCTCTTTCACGCGGGGGACCCGAAACCGCTCACAAACTTGGCGTCATCTTTCACAATCTCCTCGGAAGCTCGAACATCGACTCTTAGCTGATCTAGGCTGCCAAGACCAAGGGTAATAGGCAAAGATCACTCCTCTCAAGCCCCACAAGCTCTAGAAGTGTCTGAATGCTCCTATCACTCTCCTACTAGCACCAAAGATCTCCAATCTTGTCTTGTGCTCTCCCGTTGGTGTCACTTGGACTCTCACAAGTTTGCTCCAGCAATATAGACCTCAGGCACACTACAAAACATCTCCCTCCATGGTTTAAATAGGCTCCAAGCCCAGAAACAACTGTTAGAACGTGATGTCATAAAGCTGCCTCCTTTTTCCAGTCACTAGATTGTCCAGTGACTACTCCCACCAGACTGTCTGGCGCACCACCGAACTGTCCGGTGACCTTGTCTTCTCGCAAACCAGGGAAACACCCTCTCTGAAATCCATTCCATATGACACCAGACTGCTTAGTGCATACTTTCACCACACTGTCCGGTGACTCACTTTTAGACTTCTAGAGACACCTCTTCTGGACTCCGTCTTCTGCTCACTAGACTATCCGATCATTGCACCATCGGACTGTTCGGTGACTTCTTCTCTTCAACTTCAGATTGCACCTCTCTTTGGACTGGCTTCTCCTGGCTCACCGGACTGTCCGATGGCCTCACCGAACTGTCCGGTGACTCTTCTTCTGCTGCCTTCGTTTTCGACTTGACTTTGGCTTCATTTGCTTTGCTTTCTTGCCATCTTCAGTGCTTTCTGATGCAACTAAGAGCATTCATACCCCCCTAACACTTGTATGACATGAAACGAATGACTTTACCCACTTTAATAGTACCAGCGGTCCTATGTACTCTCTAGCTAGTATTTAGCCTTGGTCCACCGAAGCCCGGATTTCACTCCTTGGGATCATCTTTGTCATCCATCGAGGAAACCCACCATGTTGTAAAGATTAGCGGGGTGGTGCCTACAATCACAACCGTTACCTATAGTGTTTATTCAATCACTAAAATCAATTCATACCTTTTAGAGGACTTCAAAGGTCATGAAGCTTACACCATCTTAAATACACAGTGACCCAAAGCATAGTAACTCCAAATTAATCATTTTACGTGAAGCGAGGATGAAAGTGTAAACGAGTTTCTATGTAGGTGTGGCCCATGTAACGTGTGCTTGGGCATGAGCCGTATTTGGACCTAAACTGTTACAAAGTGCTCGTAAACCTTGTCTCTAGCACTTCCATCCTTTCGAATGATTTCAAAATGATTCCACCCATCTATGTCCGAGATGGCACTATATATTTTAACTAGATCCTTGAACCTTGTGGGAAGAGATAAGACATTCTTCTGTTGCTCAAGAGACCGCAAAGTTGCTAAATCGATAGCAACACTCTCAGCATGAGACCTTACTACTTTGCCACATCCCGAATATGCTTCCATATAACTCCCCTGTCCATCAATTGTAATGTGTGCTAGACTAGACATTTTTCATTCTGCAGTTGAAAAATGTCAAGTGGTTTTCAGTATACATAAGCCTAGGTACATACAGTTCCTCACTATACAATTAGCCTATGTTTCTTAGATAAATACATAGTACTAATAACAGATCTATTCCCCTGTAAGAGGACCCTTGAAGCAGTACGTTTACCCATCAACAATTTTACCTCATGTTTAACTAAGTACATAGATTTTCCCTTGTCAATCTTCAGTTGTGCCCAAGTTTCATGTTTATGAGATTATATCTATTAAAATTATCAACTAAGGAGACACAATTGATGCAAAATAATATCTAGACACTAAAAAATATTGGTAAATTTCAATAGGATTTTTTTGTATTGAAATGTTAGCAGTAGTATTTCGCTAACATTGTCTATCCACTATGATCAACAAAGCTATCGGTGCAGATTGCCAACTAACAGACATCATGTCGTTTACTGCTACTTCATCAAGTGATGAGTTTACTTCCTTTTGGTCACCATATGTATCTCTCGCAATGTCTTCAAAGTCAGCCGACATTGTTATTTCACTGTCATGACAATGGAAATACCAGGACCTTGATAGTCATAGAAACCACCATTTGAGGATACCAAATAGTCACTAACTGTTATCTCATCATCACTCAGTGATTTTTCAAAGTTCTATATATGATCTGTTCTCCCCATTTCTTTCTCTGATGAGAGTTTGGGTTGGATGATTGGATCTCTCAAGATGAAGACCAATAAGAGGTAAAATGAATTGAAATGAGGCAATTACTCCATTCTATTTTAAGTTGTGAGGCCCATGGAAAAGGGCCCAACTTCCATAGCTTGTTGGTTATGGATAAACCACAAGAAATAGTCCCACCTTGCTAGTTTAAAGTGACCCAAAGCATAATAACTTCGGATTAATGCCTTTACGCAAAGCGAGTATGAAAGCATAAGCGAGTTCTATGTAGATATGGCCCATGCAACATGTGCGTAGGCATGACCCATATTTGGACCTAGGCTGTTACAAATTGCTCGTCCCAAGTAGGCAATTATTAAAGAAAGAAGATAATGCAAAATTGATAGACGCGATGGGCATGAAAAGGTTTGGAATGAATTTATTATAGCATTATGCAAAACGTTTATAGTAAAAAATTTAAGATACATTTATAACACTATGGTTAGTATTAGCTAGGAGTAGTTAATATGTAGTCATTAATTATTGGCTACATAAGTGTTAAATGACTAATTACTGCCTGGATCAGTATGGAACATCTGAATAATAGGTGGTTGCTTTGGAGTCCCGCTAAGGTAGACCAAATGGTATACTTTTACCTCTTGGGAGGTAAGGCTACAAATCAATCTCAGGTGTTGAGTTTTATAGTTTCTAAAACTATCGCATGAATCTGTTTCTAAAACTTTCTAATAACTTTTCAAACTGATGGTTATAATTATAGGAGGGGTTTTACCTCTTAGGAGGTAAAAGATCATTTATTCATTAAGAATCATACAAATAGACGGTCCATAATCATTTTGGTCTATTGTAGAATCTATGGTTGCTTTGTTAATCATGGATACAGATCTTCCATGATGCCCACATTTATTTTTCTTGAAAGAATACATGGATTGGTGAGACTTTAGCCATCTAGCGACTTGCATTTTCTAGCTTGGTTTGTTTGCTAACGGGACAGCACTGTTGACATTATCAAAGTTACTTCTTGCATGTCATTTTGCCATGCTTTACAATCAACCCATCACCTTCGTACATGCAACAGGATCCATAGAAGTACTACCCATTGCCATTCCATCGCTGACATGTTGTCCATGTGTGGCTCAAGGCCCACGTGTCAGCAATGGGTTGTGATAGACAGTACTGCCATTGAGCTGCTTCCTTCGTACGCAGAGTCCTTCCATAGGATGGATTAGAGGACCTTATAACACCCCTGCTGGTAAAAAATAACAATTTCTGTCATCTTTATTTGATAGTGTTGCATGAGTACTTAATGTATGATTTGGATTGTCATAGACAGTCAAGTTGGTGTTTGGCCACCTCCTTTTGGGAAGCATGTGTCATCTTCGCAGGGGACACCGATCGGTCCCACCCACCCACACACGCGCCCGCACCCGCGCGCGCACACACACACGATGACAAAGCCCTTGCTATATTTTTATTGAACCTTATTAATGATGATCCTCTTCGTTTTGTGTTTAGGAGAAAGTGCTTTCAATCACTCCCCAGGTTGTACACAAGATGTTCGGTATTCCCATCGGGGGTACTATACAGTTGCCATCATGTACCTATAAAGAGAACAAGCAAGCAGTAATTGAGCTAAGAAGATTGTGTGATGAGAATGGCATGAAGGATACATTTGAATCAAATACGAAAGGTGGTGATAAGAAGAAGCGCTATGAAGATTTGAAGAAGAATGTTGTTCCCAAATGGATCATTGAGCAATTTGCATTAAGACAGCAAGATGATGATTGGACTGTCAAGTGTTTCTTTATGCTTGTATTCAATATTTTGTTCAATATTTTGCTGTTCCTCACAAGCTCACTACAAATATACACCAATGACTACCTATTCTGCAAAGACCTCAAGGCAGTGAAGGACATTGATTGGTGTCTTGCAGTTGTTGATGATATTAGGGAGAAGGCCCAAAAATAGAACAAAACTACTGGGAGGGATTCCACACCGACAGTGCAGGGTTGTACTGCTCTTCTTATTGTAAGAAATTTTCTCCAATTTTTTTCTTTTGTTTTTATGGCGTTCTGGAATTTTCTTATCTCAAGTTTGTTGCATTGGTTCTCACTAATTTCATGTGGTTGCATTGCGTTTCACTAAATTCTGTAATGTTTGTCATTAATCCTTTTTTAAAGGTCAGTAATTTCTTTCTCATGTTCCATGTTACGCTTATTTCAGTTTTGTATTTATTGTGGTTTATGGTAGTAAGTAGTAATTCTTTTTCTGTTTCTACTTAACTAACATCCTTTTTCTATTTTTCATGTTTCCTTTATATCTCAACTCAGTTATTATTGGTGTCTGTGTCAATAATTTCCTTGTCATAAGGTTTTGTTGCATTTATTTATAGTAATGTACTATAATTTGTTTGTTTGAATTGTATCTCAGTAATTTCTATTAATTATTCCGATGTTGTGTGGTGCTGAGTAATGTTTTATCCAGTAATTATTTTATGTATCTTAGTAGATTCTATATTTGTCATGCATATATGTGTACAATGAGGTTGTATTGTAATGAATCTCAGTATTTTTTGTTTATTCAGATATCCTATCAAGACAACTTATCTTGTGATGACATTCTTACTGACTTTGTGATGTTACCTCGGTCAAGCATTTTTTATAATGCTTTGATTGAGAGGATTGCAAAGGCTGATAAGAAGACTTTTAAATACTTGAGTGTTGCTTTGGTTATTTACCTGTAAGTTATTTTATGTTTTTCCTATTTATATTTGTTTTGCTTTATAATTGCTACTTTTTGATATCCAGGAAATGAGTTTTCATACTCTTGTATATTGTTATTATTATTTTTTAAGCTGAGAGATAAAGATGCAACATGCTACGTCAATGTTCGTGAGGATGATCAAGTGGTTGAAGAAGACAATGTACAACAATCTACTCAATTTATTGTTGTTAGAGATAGGGGTGGGGCTGCGAAAGCCGGTTGCAGAGGTTTTTCTATTAGGGCTCAACCTACGAGAGCTGCTAAGGGAGCATCAAAATATGCTAAGCAGAGTGCCAATGCTCGCCCACTCCCTAAAGATTTGTTGAATTTTCATCCTTTGTTGGCTAGTTCTATAAATTCGATTGGAGATGATGACATGAAGCAGTCAATTAATGATTCTAAATTTTTGGCTCCTAGATGTCAATTTTTTTTATTTTTCTAATTTTTTCTATGAACCAGGAGCACAAAAGATGGTACATGACCAAGTTTCAGATCAATTTGATGAAAGATGTGATCTGGAGAAAATCTCAAATTTTTGTAAAATCTGTGCTGAAAATTCAAAGTGAAAAAACATAAACTTCTGATCTAAAATTGTTGAATCTAGGATTGTCAAAGGTTGAGAACTTTTCTGTAGATATCTGAAAAGTACTTATATTCTAATTTCTATCTCAAAAACAAAAGTTAGGAAAACATAAACTTATGATCTGAAATTGTTGAATCTAGGATTGTCAAAGGTTGAGACTTTTCTGTAGATATCTGAAAAGTATTTATATTCTAATTTATATTTAAAAAAGGATTATGACTATTTTAATGATGAATCTCCGTATTAGATATCTTGTAAAGGTTGAAAACAGTTTTGAATTGGAAATCAGGTGCGAATTTTGTTGATGATTTTGTGGTGGAAACTTATGAACGAGTGATTTAGATGCTAGAGATCTGTTAATGGTTGAAATAAAGGATGGGCGGGTGAAGAAAATTTTTTATGCAAGATAACATGTATGACACGGATAACAGATTGAACGAAGAAGCGATGATTGACGAAAGAAAACAACTAGATGCAAAAAGATTTCAAAAAAAATAGCAACCAAAACACAAACTAAGAACACAAATTCAACATTACGAACTCTGAAATAAAATTATGCAAAGGCTAAACAAGATTTTGTATAGGGGAAAACCTACCAATCTACTTTTTTTTTTAAGCAGCTTTTGAAGAGGGTTATGTGTATAAAAGAGTGATGTTCTCATCAGCATCGGTCTGCACCAGCTCACTCTGAACGGGTGCTGCAGATCGTCGTCTTCATCGCACTCTAGGAGATGTACTTAAGGGTCGAACCTAATTTTGACCTTAGGTGGTACTTTGTAATCAGCATGACCAAGGGTGTCACCAACATCACTCGGAACACCAGCATCTAATTGCATAGCGCTCGCATGGCAAAGTACTTCCAACACCCGATGCTGTCATGGTTCTGGGGGTAGCAGGATTGTTCTGCGTCGTCAACTACCCCTGCAGCTTCCCGTCTTCAGCAATGAGCCACCAAAGGTGCTTCCACCATGGACTTGAAGCCCATCGGAGGATGAGATGGTGGAGGTCCAGAAGTTGCTTGATCGCTTTGAGCCTCTTCGCATGTCCAGCGTGTCAGGTATGGGCCTGCTGGCGGTATTATTGGAGCGTCATGGCCAGCCCCTCCACCTCCACTCCCACCCCCTCTACGACTAGACCAGTGATCAACGACGACACCTGGGAGTCACGTGAGGTCTACCGGCAGATGAGGTACTCCAGTGCCTATTGTTGGGAGACATTGTGCCCGCCATGGCACAGATGCCTCCCACCCTCTCGCTGAAGCATTAGGTTGGTGATGTAAGTATTCATTGTCTTCTTTTCTCGACAGATTCCATTATTGCATCGTTTATGGTTTTTTTGTTGATGGTCCTTAAATCCCATTCTTACCGTTAAATACTTGCATAAATGACATCCAAGTGAACAACCAACATAGTGATAAAGTTTATTACTAACGATTTTCACAAGTATTGGTGAATAGTTCTCCTTCCCCTATACATAATGCTAACAATAGTCTTCCTTAAATCTTTTATACTTTTTGTTTGAAGTGTTAGCAATCATAGCAAAGATAGACATGTACTCGCTCCGTTTTCAAATTGATGTCACCGTTGTCTTCGAATATCATTTTGACCTTTCATCTTATTAAAAAATTAGTGTAAATGTATAAAATTATAAGCCGTATTTTAAACATCTTTGATAATAAAGCAAATTATAATAAAATATATAAAATTTATCATATATTTTGAATAAGATGAACGGTCAAAGTTAATGTTAGAAGTCAACAGTGACAACAATTTAGGAACGGATGGAGTAATATTTTTTTAAAACCACTCAGATTGCTATATTGTAAATGCTGGTGTATATGATTTTCACATTGAATTATGGATTGATTCAATTTAATTCCTATTGAAATTTATATTTTGTTGCAACAATTGCTCAGTTTATATAATGTAGAATGCATAGCTACAAACTATTTGTCCGCTGCAATAAATCAAATAATACCATCGTGCACATTTGTTGCAATACATAATTACCATGGTACTTATTTGTTGTTATGGAGGATTAACTTGTGGCAGTATTAACTATCGCCACGACTTTACTTGTGGTTAGAGTCTATTGCCATGATATCGGGTATAGCATGCATAATCTATTGTGATGATACGTGCCGGGAGGCATACATGTTTCACAACCAAAACATTTCTGAGGTGAAAACGTTAGACCATGCCAATATTTGTCACGCCTGCTAACAAACATGATTTGGTTGCACATAATATATATTGCAACAATTTTGACCTTATTGCAATATTTTGATGTCATTGTCCAAGGGTCAAAACTTAGTAGTATTAAGTACTCAAAATTGGTGTCTTAACCATATGATGGTGAACTGTATGAAAACAAAATAATCAAAGAAAAACTTTAACCCTAATGGTGTAGCGGTTACTGTATACAGAGAGCAGTGGGACATGCAAGTCCCCTAGGACGAGATACTGATGGGCCTAACACGAGATAAGGCCGAACAATCTAGGATGGTGGTGCAACACTCTAAAAGATTATGGATGCCGTCTTGTTTTACGGATTTCAGAAGATCTGATATGAATTTTGTACGAGACTCGATCCGTTGAAAAGCTTATGTCCTTAGATTTCTATAGGTGTCTAAAATGTTCAAAAGGGGGTTTGTATGCAATTTGAGTATTTATTTTAATTTTTGTTGTTCCTGAAATTCATGTAGGACCTGAATCTGAGTTAGATTGGAACTCCTCAAAAATTGGACGTCTCTTTCCGGTCTTATATGCATCAACTTCTTCGTGTTTGTCTTAATCTTCTCTAATGTTTTAATCATGATTAAGTTATTAGGTAGCATCATATTTTTTTAAGTCAAAATATATGCTTAGAAATAAGTTTACCTCTAAATTCAACTATAATACATGAGCTATTATAATTAAATCGTTAATAGTAATTGTAGATATGTTGTGTGTATTCAATAGAGTAATATCCTCATTAATTTGGATGAGAGTAAGTGGGGGCATGGCAGTAGGGCTGAAAACGGGACAGAAAAATCATGTCCCGTTTGCTTTTCGTTCCCCTATCTGATGCACGGACGAAAACGGAGCATGGGGAACGAAAACGGAGCATAGTGGAAACGGAACGGATGGAAATGAGAAATAAAAATGGAACGGGATCAAAAACGGTTTAGCATTTTTTTCGTCCCTTTACCCAAGATCCCGTTTTTAGTCGGGTTATCCCGTTTGCCGTAATCCGGAATTGGGCAGTGAGAGATTGAGGACCGGAGGCGTACCCAGGACCAGCAGATGTTCTTGAGGAGATGCTGCGGTTCCAGATCTAAGAGTGGGACCCGGCCTCCCAGAATCCTTATCGCGAGCTCCTTTGTCTCTAGCTTCAGTACGTATTCACGGCAGGGTTGTTGCCGTCGCCGCCGGCCGCGCAGCGCAGGACCCATGGCGTATACCATGGGGCTCGCCGGCGCTTCCAATCGATCGAAGGCGAGGTGAGGAGTTGGGAGCGAATCGATTGAATCGAGGATTGGACTTCCATGACGTGGCGACGGAGGCGACACTGGGGAGAATCAGCTCACGAGAAGGCGGCTGTGGTCCGTAGATGTCAAGCTCAGTGTTCTGATATGTCAGGCTCAATGTTTGTATGGGCCGGGAATGGTCGAGTTGGGCTCCGTTTGGCATTGCTAGCCGGAGGCTGTCTGGTGTACGACGATAAGGTTGACCTTGATAGCAAGCACTCCAACTATAAGGTTGACCTTGATAACAAGCACTCCAACCTTGATAGCAAGCTCTAATCGACATTAAAAAAACTAATATTTATATTCTCTAAGAACTATTAGTTTTAGATGATGTTTCCGACTTATTACCGATTAACGTCCGATTTGTGTATTTCTGTCTGAATTTATTGATTTCCAAAAGTTCAAAGTGGTCTCGTCCATTTTCGTTATCAATTTTTTTATTTCCGTTTTCGTCATATGTTGCAAATGTGAAAATAAAAATGGCTAAGTTTTTTCTAACTGTTCTCGACTGTTTTCAACCTTACATGGTAGCCACCATGGCGAATCTTCACAGGATTAATGACGGGGTTGCCCCTGATAACGGGTGGATATCACGGCTAACCTCTGATCCCTGCTCCTGCGCGCGGCCACCCACTCGCTTCTCCTGCGTGCGGCCCCAGCCTACTCCCCGCTCTTGCAACATGCTCACGTGGATAGGTTGCCGCTCCCGCGCCCGCTCAGAAGCCTCACTCTCACGTTGTCCGTCCTGGCGCAGCCACGAGATGGGGCGAAGTAGCAGTGGCCGTGAAAAAATGGCTCGCCCCTTCCGTCCACCAGATAAAAAGTGGCTCACCCCATCCATCGATTAAATAAAAAAAACTAGCTCGCTCTTCATAAAAAGAAAGATTGAATCGATTCCATCTCATTTTTACTCCAAACAAAAACAACACCTAGTGGTTTTATAATTGTAAATAAGGAGATATTTTATAATTGTTAACTGATGAACTAGATGGAGAGCATATGACTATAAATCTATGAATTAATAATAAAATAAAGGATGGAGCATAAAAGGGTCGTGTGGCGGAAACTTATTTCTCCTTCCCCTATACATAATGCTTCAGATATCGATAAAGAGATATGCATTGCTCCGCAGCAGTTGCTTGATCCCTTGAGAATTGTTTTGCAATATATTGCACCAACATTGGCCAAAAGGTAAATAAAATTTTCCTGGAAATGATAATATGGTAGTATCACATTGATTCGTGAATGGGCCTGGCTCATCAGATAAATTCTTGCATTTTAGCTTTGCTTGGAGCAAGTACAACGATATATAGATACAAGAGCGGGTACATGACGAAACAGCAAAGTATTTTAAGTGAAACAGAAGCGGTCTTTTCAATTGTCATTCTAGATTTTCATACATCTACATTTAGTCATTCGTCTTATTAAAAAATTTGTGAAAACATTATTTATTTTATCGTGAAATAATTTATTATTAGAAATACTTTATGCATGACTTTCTAGGTAATTCTAGATTTTCATACTTAACGTATTTCTAATGATAAAATAATTAACAATAAAATAAATATTATTTTTTATTTTTTAATACGATGAATTGTTAAATGTGATTTAAAAAATCAATAAATAACACTTACTCTGTGACAGAGGTGTACTGCTTCGTAACCGAGCATTGCCAGTTTGTTTCGTTTATTTGGTCACTCAACTACACACTGGCCATACGAGAGGGGAAGATCATTCCCCCTGCCTAAATTTTACAAAAGGCAAGCCCCGCGTGGCGCGGCATCATACAGTTGGAATACTCCCTCTGTTCAAATATACTCCCTCGTATCAGAAAGGAAGTCATTTCAAACAATAACAAGTTTTCAAAACACAATTCTGGCTTCTATTTTCTATAAAAATATTTATAAAAAGTGACAAATTTATAATTTTATGAAAGTATTTTTCTAAGAAAAACATAATCATATAACTTTTACATATCTAAACTTAACATTATTTTTAATTTATATTCCCAGTGTTTGACTAAATCCTTGTCCGAAACAACTTCTTTTTTATATGGAACGAGTATAAGCATTTTTTTATTTGATCAAAGTCAAACTCTTCAACTTTGACTAATAATAATTGAGAATTGATGATGCTTTATCATATGTATTTTTATGAAATAAACTTTCATAATATGTACTCTCTCAGTCCTAAATTATAACACACTATGGAGTTCTCCAATTTTTTTAAATTATAAATCATTCTCGCTTTCCAATATACTTTCTCTATTCTTAATACATTTTTATCTCTATCTCTCTCCTCGGTTTAAGCACATCTCACTTTTTCACTCTTGTTAATTCCCGTGATCTAAGTTGTAACTTATAAATTAAGATGGATGAAATAACTTTTTATATTTAAAATTATTTAATATTCTAAATATTAAAAAAATTGAATTTGATTGAATCTATAATATTTATACTAGAAAATCTGCGCGGTAATTGCCGCGTTTTTCGTGTATATTTTTATTGTGCACCCCTAGTTGAAGCAGTATATTTTAAATTTATTATTTAACAAATAAAAGTATAATTGCATTGACATGGATGACAAAGTTTCATAAACATATACTCCGGTCTTAAAAAAAGTTGTCGACACGGTCTTCAAAGCATAAGTGTGACCCTTGTTATCTATAAAATATTTAATAAAAAGTAGCATCGGTACACTTTTAAGAAAGTATTTTTAAAACAAATTATTTCTAATTTTGTAACTTAATAAATTTAAAATTATTTCTTATTTATATTGGCAATGTTTGATTAAAACATTGCGTTCAAAGCTGCTATTTTTTTTTAGACCGGAGTTGTAAGCGAGAAAAAGATTAATCAAGGAGCATTTTTAGGAGATAAAATAATTTAAGTTATCTAAATATACATTTCTATTACATATAAAAGTCTTTAATTGTAGTATATACTTGCAAGACATAGAAGTAAAATAAATTTATAATAACTTCTCTTACTATATCTTTTAAAATAGTTATATTTAATCTATAGCAAAAGTAAATTTGATTTAGCAAAACAGTTACAGTTAATTTCTTATATATGTACCATTGTCTACGTGTACTGTCACATACTCCCTCCATTCCTAAATTATTATTTACTGCTGATTTTTAATATCATCTTTGACTATTCAACTTATCTTAAAAAAATTAATTCAAATATATAAAATTTTAAGCTGTGATTCAAATAACTTTAATGATAAAGCAAATTATAATACATGAAATTTATAAAAAATTAAATATGATCATAGTCAAAATTTATGTTAAACCTGAAGAAGCTAGGGCGATGACACGACCGTTCCTATCTGCTCTCGTCGAGTAGAAGCACGCTCCTACGTTTGATCGGGGAAAGGATTTTTTTTCTCCTTTCTAATATCCACTGTTAGATTTTAATCTGACGGTTAATATTTTTTAGGGTGACGTGGCGCAACGAAGATTGAGAGAACGTTTGCGCTTTAATATATAAAGATATTTTTAATTTTGTAACTTAATAAATTTAAAATTATTTCTAATTTATGTTGGCAATGTTTGATTAAAACATTGCGTTCAAAGCTATTTTTTTTAGACCGGAGTTGTAAGCGAAAAAATGATTAATCAAGGAGCATTTTTAAGAGATAAAATAATTTAAGTTATCTAAATATACATTTTTATTACATATAAAGGTCTTTAATTGTAGTATATACTTGTAAGACATAGAAGTAGAATAAATTTATAATAACTTCTATTACTGTATTTTTTGAAATAGTTCTATTTAATCTATAGCAAAAATAAATTTGATTTAGCAAAACAGTTAATTTCTCATATCTATGCCATTGTTCATGTGTACTACCACATACTCTCTCTATTCCTAAATTATTGTTTACTGTTGATTTTTAATATCATCTTTGACTATTCAACTTATCTAAAAAATTAATTCAAATATGTAAAATTTTAAGCTATGATTCAAATAACTTTAATGATAAAGCAAATTATAATATATAAAATTTATAAAAAATTAAATATGATCATAGTCAAAATTTATGTTAAATGGCGTCCACGGCGGAGCGAGACAGGGGGCACGCCAACGAGGTGGAGTGTGCGCCCTGGAAGCCGGGCCCACATTGTTGCCCCAAGCAAGAGGGACGGTTGCTTAGCTAGTTGGATCACGACGATTGCTGCTCCAATCCATGATGGCGTCTGCGCCTGGCGGCTCCCTTGTACGGCTACACCATCACGGCCACCGGTGCCTCCCATGATTTTATCGACGCACGGGCTCCATCCATCGGATTACTTAGTCGGATGTGTTAGGAATTGATCTCCACCCGTTTTGGTCCAACGGCATTAATGGGCCCTTGACCTAATCGCGCCCTGATCGGAGGCGCTCAGCCCATTATGGCTGGTGGGCCCCTGTCGCCAGCGCCACAATAAATAGAGGTGGGGGGCCGGCCGGAACCAATGACCTAAGTTCATCCGTACCGCCGCACCCCACCGACATCCCTAAACCCGATCTGTGAGGGAGCGCTGTGCCGACGGGAAGCACCACCGTCACGACGACCGCCGCCACCGAGAGATCGACGACGTCGCCGTGACTCCAACGGCACTGCCCTCTCCACCAACCGACGCTGGCCAAGTGCAGAGGACCGCACCGACAAAGGGCAGATGGCCAGATCGTCTTCCTCGACTCCGGCGACCGGATCCGAAGGTATTGACCACCTCCGAACCACAGATCTATTTCCGAAACAGATACTCTCGGATCTACATTTGTATACCCAGAGGAAAGATCGCAACAGGATGGTCATGGATCATGGATGCACCGTAATGACGACCCGATGACGCCACGCCCATACGGAATAATCCTTGCGCTGTATTCTCATTGCGATGGGTGTCGTACGCTCGTTGGCTGCTGCACTAAAAAAACAATTCGTCTACGATGCTTCGTCAATAAGAGTAGCACAAAGTGAAACCGTCTTAACCTCTCTCGTCTAGGTGCCGAGCCGACATGCCGCTGCTCGCTTCTCTCGTCAGTGAATTTTGTTGTTTCAAACTTCAAACGGGTTCCGTGCATTTTCTTTCCTTACTACAAGCACCGTAAGTAAAAAAGGAGCGAATCTGAGCAGTAAATTTACTTCAAATGCTCTGCATTATGCGTGACAAGTTCTTCGAAATGGACGACACTCAACTCCAAAAAACTTCTTCTCGTAGTGGAGGTCATTCGAAATGGAACCTGAGAGGCCGAGACGATGTCATTCGGTTCCAAAAGCACTTCTATTTCTTTCGGTTTTAAATTATTATCGTTATTAGCTTCTAACATAAATTTTAAATATTCATATTATTAAATTTTGTTGATAAAATATCTAAAAAATATTAATAATAATTTAAATAACATTAATGATAAAGTAAATAATAACAAATTTTATACATTTAAACAATTTTTTAAACAAGATGAATGATTAGGGCACTCCCAATGATGTATTAATAGTTGTTTCTATCTCTTTTAATTAGCTTGCCACATCACTATTTTGCTTATGTGACAAATAAATTAATGGATAAAGAGAATGAAGGATGAAGAATTACTTTCTACATAAAAAAAACCAACCTCTTCACTAAAACCAATGCATTAAGAAACTACTCTCTCCATTTTTAAATTAATATCGACTTTGATTTTTAACATTAATTTTGGCCATTCGTTTTATTTACAAATTTAAGTCAGATGTATAAATTTTTAAGTGGTGATTCAAATAACTCTAATGATAAATCAAATTATAACAAAATATATGATATTTATAAAAAAAAATTAAATAAAACGAATAGTCAAATTTAATGTTAGAAGTTAATACCGACTTCAATTTAAAAATGGAGGGAGTACAAAATATGCATTGAGAGGACTATACTAGTTTCTACGACATAATTCTCTCTTATAAAATATATAAGATATTATTAAATTTTAATCTATACAGAAATGGAGAGAATTGGGTTAAAAACATTTTTGTGAAGGGGAATTATATTAATAAGAAAGCATATTACATCTCCGAAGCTTCACAAGCAACACTTCGACTGAAAAATATATCATGCACTCCTCAGTTTCTCAATAAACCTCTACATCGTCGACACTCCCAACCAAGGCAGATCTCCGGTGCAAATCCCACCTTTTATCTTCACGCGTGACTCCAAAGTATGGTCACGTCGCAAAAGCCATCTACTGCTGTAAAACACATTTATTCTGACACCCCTACATCAAATGCAGCGGTTCACAATTTAAAACCGTTTGTACTAAGAAAAAAGTGGGTAAAAAAATAACCGTCTGCGGAGGTTATCCTAATGCAGCAGCTGACATAAGCAACCCCTGCATAAATATGCACGCGGTCTTCTTTAACAGCCGTAGAGAAAAAAAAAATTCATGCAGCCGGAACAATAAGACAACATCCTGCAGGTTTCTCGGCCACGATCCCAGTGACCCACCCAACCTCAGCAAATCATAAACCTATGATCCAATACTTAGGATCCATGCAGCCACCACCGTCGGATCAGACGGAAGAAGCACACCTCTTGCTTTTTCTTTCCGTCTGCCCTCCCTCGATTCCTCCGCATCTTCTCTCTTTTTTTCTTCCCCCACCTCTCCTCTCTCGGCGGCTAGCGCAGATGGGCACGGACGGCTGTGGCGTGGGGCTTCGGCTGCTACGGCGCAAGGGGCTGCGGCGGCCAGCTGGGCGGCGGCACGTGTGGCGGCTCCCTCCTCCGCGGCGACGGCCTCCCCCACCTCATCCGCGGCGACGGGCTCTATCTCTCTCTCTCGCACTCGGATATCTAGCGCGGACGCGGGTGTGGCGGCGAGCGTGGGCAGCGAGCGCGGACGCAGGCATAGCGGGAGCGCGGGCGGCTAGCGCGGACACGGGCGTGGCGGCCAGCGCTGCTCCGCGCACTTCCTCTCCACCCTTGGCCGCCGTACTCGGAACAGAGCGACGCGGGCCGGCGCCGGCGGCGGGGCGGAGCCCAGGTCTACGCAGGGCGGTGTCCGGTGCGACGGGGAGGCGGCGGCCCGAAGCCCAGATCTGCGTGCAGGGGGCCCAGCGCGGCGGCAACGAGCTTCAGTGGCGTGCTCGCCCTCATGGCCAGCTGGGGCGGCGTGCAGCGCCGTGCAGACCGGCGGTGGCACCTGCTAGGCTGCGAGTTTTTTTATTTTTATTTTGAAAAATAGAGTGTGCAGGCGGTGGACTTAACCTGTCGCTGCGTTAGCACGTATTAGCCTGCATTAGTATTTCTAATGCAGGCTGTTCTTATTTTACCGAATGAACAAATAAGTATTTTTATAGATTCTTATTTTATACATAAAAATCTTATGTACAAACACTTTAAGACCCACCTGCATAAATCATTTTCAAACACTTTTAAGACCCACTGCATAAATCATTTTTTTTAAGTAGTGATCGTTTGGATTCTCCTTCGAAACGAATCGCAGTCGATGAATGAACATCGACTGTCAACTTATGAAGACAAAAAGAGAAGGGAAGTCTATCGCCGCTGAGTCAGAGGCTAAAGCCGAACAATCAGTCAAAGATGCCGACTACATTGGCATCTCACACAAACAGTTCAGCCTCAAAATGCTTAAAAAAACCATCTCTTCGCACAAAAGGACTACGTAACTCAAACTTTAGTCAGTCACATGATCTCAAAATGCTTAAAAAAACCATCTCTTCGCACAAAAAGACTACGTACCTCAAACTTTCGTCAGTCACATGATCTCGTGATGAAGTTGAGGATCAAAAGCTTCACCACGCCGGCCAAGACAAGACTATACAGCTCTTTACCTCAGATCTTGTTTCCTCTCCACCTCCAGTGACTAAAAGGACGTCCGAGGGGAGGGGGGCGATCGGATCGGGGCCGTCTCCGCCTGTTGCTGTAACGTGGAGAAGAGTCGAGAAGTGATATATTTAAGGTTAAAAACAATTTATTACTTTTAGAAACTATCTATAAAAAATTTTATTAGGAGCGTTTTAAAATTGATGTAAAAAATTAATATGTTAATATTTTGAAATCATACAAAGTAGATTTGAGTATTTTTATATGAAACGCGATGCATATCGTACACAAAATCTCTCGAACAAAGGCACGCGAGAGGGAGAGGTAAGGTAAGCCGACGAGAAGAATGTCATGGAGCTGGGAACACGCAGGTGGCGCATCCGCAGAGGCGCGGACAGCATGTGGACGAGCAATCCCGCCTGTCGGGTGGTCCACGGCCGCCAAGCAGCAGCAGTCGCCCGCTTCAACTCCCCTGCACCGCCGCCCTGGCGGTCTGCCTCTGCTGCTGTTTTGCTCACCGGGCCTACCTCCCAGCGTCCTGGCCCCCGGGGGCACGCGCGGCGCGGGCCCGGCAACGGCACCGCCGTTCGATGCGCATCCGACGGCGAGCGCACGCGAGGCGCATAATGCCCCCCGCTCGGCGGCGTGCTCGCTTCCCCGTGCTCGGGAAGTTGGGGTGGATTGCTGTGCCACGATGCCCACCTCCATTGACCGGTGCCCGGCGAACGGTGGTTTAGCGAGCTGCGCCTCACCGCCCCGTGGGGTCGAGAAAAGGGTGGGCTCCGCGTGTCATGAGGCCCTGTTGGTCGTGAACAAGGTGCCGCGCGACGAGGCGCTTGGGGAGCACCTGTGGGACGCGGCACGCGCACCCACAGCACCCATCGAGTGCGCACGCCACCTCATTAATTCGCTCCCGCTTCATCCATTCCCGTCACTGGTCTCACCCCGCGCCACTCCACCTTCCTCTCTGTATCACCGCGATGCCCTCAAAAGAAGTGCAGGGGCAGCAAAAGGAAAGAAACGAAGCGAAGCAACAGCGGCGAGGAGAGGGCGCGACTATTATATATCTCATTACAATTTTATAAAATTTAAAATATATTATTCAGATTTACGTATTATTCTCTTATTTATTATTAACACATAAATAATATATTTTAAAATTTACAAAATTATAATAAACATGTATCAAATTCTGTATAAAACCCTATGACCTCCCCTTTGCCGGCTCCATCCGTCCATCTCCGTTCCATCGCTCAGCTCCGGCCTCGATCACCCTCGTCGTTTCCTTCCTTTCGTCGGAGAGAAGAGAAGAGCCTTGTTCATCGGTACGGCCTCGACGATCGTCACCTTCCGCTGCGTCGTCTATCCGTCGACGGGATCGTCCGAGCTAATTGTGTTTTGGTGATTTCTTCCAGGCGGAGCTGCGGTGGATGCCGCCTGTGATCGCGCCCTCTCTAATCGAGCGGGTGATTGGGTGTGACGAACCCAAGCAAGGCCGTCTGCGCTTGGGTTCGGCCGGAGGAGCAGCGGCCTGGACGCCGTGCGAGTCGTGACAATTGGCGCCATCGCGTATTACTACTGATCGACGCAAGTCTGCCAGGTCAGCACTCGCCCCCATGCCTCCCTCAGCTTTATCACCAACGACAACCTCCCATGCTTTCCTCTCTTTGTTGCATTGCTCGGTTTCTGCAAGCCATTCGCGTTAGCTGCAACCATGGAATCCGAATCGGCACCAGCTGTTCATGTCGAGAAGAACCTCTGCTTCTTGGTGCTGTCTGCTTAGGGGCCAAAGCAGAACACATATATGAAATATAATAAAAAACCGAAATGGTGGCGTTGCATGAGATTTTTATTATCTAAAAAAATTGTAGATAAGAAAGCGACCGTGGTCCACTCGCTACGTGGGACAGGCCTGGACGTCAACGACGAGGGCCAGCCCGCGTGTTGACTACGCTTTGCGCGGTCAAAAGATCGCGTTTCTGATGAGCTTTTGCCGAAACGCCGTGGCTTTTTTTGCTGCTCGACAAAGTTGAGGCCTACGGGAAACAAAAGTCCCGGCCTATGTGGGTACGCTTGCCTCCGTTCCGGACGCACCGGTCGATTCACTTCGCGTTGCTGGTAGTTTTCAAACGGATCGGTTCGAGAAGCAGTGGCAGAGTTTTTATAGAACATTAGTAGTACTCCTACCTGTGTTTACGATGGAACAATTTAGGATAAGTTATTTTATGCTCCTGATTGATCTCTTTGATCAATGGCTGGACTTTTGGGCAGATCAACGTCGGAGGACTCGGCCAGCGCCTCCGGCGATTCTGAATCGCCGTGGCCGTGTTTACTGCCTTAACAGGGTCACGATGTCGACAAATTGCGATATCACATACTAGTGCGGATGCTCGCTTTTCTTTCGGTCTAGTATCGTGCATTATATCCACCCAAGCAACTTGCCAAATGGCCCAAATTGCCGTAGCCGTCCGCTCTTTATGTTCTGTTCTTGGTAATTTTGCCGTTGCTGATCATGCTTAGAACTCGTTGGACCATTGGATGGTATTTTTGGCCGATAATCATGTGGACGACATTTAACCTGATTGTTCAGTGAATTTTTAAATTGAATTCTTTACCGTTTATAGTATTAAAGTAGTATTATAACTGAATTTTTTCCACATTGTTTATTGCTTGCAGAAATACTTCCGCCAGCTTCTGAAGCCCGTGAACTCTTTTTCTAATCCTCCCGTTCCCTCTCTAAATCCAAACAGCATCATACCAAACACACTAACCCAAACCATTTTTATTCGAACCACAAAAATTCTCATTCGATTTCCTTTCCAATCAAAAGCCAAGATCTTCCTAGTCCCCCCTCAACAGACACAGCCTTAAACAAAGCAGCGGCAGTGCACGGGTGACCTCGATGCAGGGAGACCCCGGGTACGGGTACGGTGGCTATGGCTACGGCTACGGCTATGGCTACGGCGCCGGTGCCGGTGGCTACGACTACGACATGGCCGGGTACGGTGGCGGTGATGCGTACTACACGCCGAACGAACTGTACCCCGCGGCGCCGGCTGCCTATGAGGACCCCCTCGCGGGTCGGAGGCAGCACGACTTCCCGGCGCCGCTCACCGGCCTGGAGTTCCAGCCGTCGGACACCTGCCCCAAGAACTACGTGATCTTCGACCAGACGTACGACCGGAGCAGGGTCATGTTCCACCCCTCCCGGGGCAACAACTTCGGCTCCTCCGGCGGCTACGACTACGACCACCACCAAGGCTACGGCTACGACCAGAACTACGCCGGCAAGCAGAGCGCCTACTACGGCGGCGGCGACGACGGCGGCGCCGCGTGCTCGGTCCGGCAGAAGGAGGACACCGACGAGATCGACGCGCTGATGAGCACGGACGACGGCGAGGACGAGGACGACGTACTCAGCACGGGCCGCACCCCGGGGTGTCGCGCCGGCGGCTCCCCAGATTCGACGTACTCGTCGGGGTACGGTGCCAGCGGCGGCCGGAAGCAAGACGCCAGTGGAGGCGGCCGGAAGAAGAAGGAGCGGATGAAGAAGATGGTGCGCACGCTGAAGGGGATCATCCCCGGCGGCGACCGGATGGACACGCCCGCCGTCCTTGACGAGGCGGTGAGGTACCTTAAGTCGCTCAAGGTGGAGGTCAAGAAGCTCGGCGCGCGTGGGTCAACCAGCTAGCTCCGCCGCGGACGTGGATGCTCGAGGTCAAGCAGCGACAGTCGGATTACACCACTCTCTCCGTTCCATCGGCAGACAAGATGATACAGATAACCGCGCGGTGATGATGGACGCACAGCACCGTCGCCATCATCGCATCAGATGCCATGGACCAGTTAGTTACTAGTTGGTGCATGCTCTGTTTGCACTGACTCGATCAGAGCAGAGCAGGGGAAGGAAAGAGCAGGACATGGATGGGGAGAGCTCAGTTGCCGCGCGCTTTTCTTGCTTTGTTTTGTCACTGTCTAGGGTCAATTCTTTATTAGACATCAAAAAACTTTTGATTTCTTATTAGCCACTTAAAATTTTGAATTTTTTTATCAACTACTAATATTAACTTTTTTCTTTATTTACCACTTTATACATTTAGAGATTTAAAAAAGACTTGTTTGCCTCTCAATCATTTTTTTACTAAGTTTTTGTATTATCTATTTGTTACAATAATCAATTTTATCTCACAAATTTATATTATTGCCTACAAACTTAAAAGAAAATAAAATGGTTAAAATTTGAATTGTAAGTAAAAATTTTTGCCCCAAAACAAAAAAAGCATCCACTAAAATGAGTAATAATAAAATTTAGAAAAATTTGAAAGAAAAACAAAAAGTCTTTTTTAAGTTTTTAAATGTATAGAAATGATGAATAAAAAAAAATTAACATTAGTGAGTAATAAAAAAATTTAAAATTTTGAGTAATTGACAAGTAACTACAAATTTTTTTATGGCTAATAAAGAATTTACCCTAGTCTACTTGTGGCGCCTGCCCCGCTGGGCTCTGGCTTAGCGCGCGTGCGTGCGTGAGCATGGATGGATTGTTGCTTTGCTTTCTCAGAAGTCGCCGCCTTTTTCTCTTTTCGTATCTCTTGGTAGTGGCTGGTGTTGTAACTATCACGCTGATGATATATATACACCGTGTTTTTTTTGTTATCCTTTGTGGTGTGTTGGCCAGGCCACTATGGAGCCCCAGACTTGCCATGCATCTTTTAAATTCTTGTAGTAGTGCTTGGATCATCTCTCGGACAAGGACAATACGGGAAGTTATCTCTTTCTTCGAATTGTTAATTGGGAATGTCAACATGATGCTTAGCCATTAGATAGAGAGTTCTGGCTCGGGCGCCAACGGGGCCGGTTGCTAACGTTTTTATAAATCAAAAGTATGGTGCAAAGGTGCAGGTAAGTTGCCAAAATCAAATGGTTTTAGCCAAATGATGTGGAAAAGGAAAGATGGAGTAAAGAGATACACGATAAGAAGCATTATTAATTTGGATGTTTAGTAATTTGACCATATCATAATTTGAATGTTCTTTTCCCTGAAAATTTCTAATTATTTTTTTTATCAAAATAAAGGTAGACAAAAAGAGTGAACAGGACCATTATCAAAACAGAGGACTTCCTCCTGCTTGCATAATTGTTGATGCCGAAACAGATCCCGGACCAACACACCGCGCGCACGTCCGTGTGCGGAACGTTGATGTTGCCTTGACACCGATAAACTACAGCACCTAGAAAATTGAGCTCCAGAGGGATCATGTCGGAGCGAAACCTTCTTAGGGTTGATCTAGGCACTGTCAGACCAGCCGAATCGGCTTCACACGTCACCGGGACTGGAGGATGACAGAAAATGGGGTTCAAGAGAGGGGATTAAGGTTTGGAAAGGTAAAAAAGTAAGGGCAGATGATAGAGTCAATTGGTTACCTCCTCAATTGGCCATAGGAATCTTTATATAAAGGTGGGATGGTCTTACCCTGTGGAGCTACGAATCTCTTTGATTAGAAAACAAATTAGCTCTGAATTGGTGTAAAAACTACCAAAAACAGGATCCTCGAACACTTCGGTTATGTGCTGGAGACTTCGGCAGCAGACACTCCGGCCATTGGTCGGATACTTCGGTGGGTTCTAAACCGACTCCAGAAGGGGTGTTCTCGAACACTCCGGCCTACTGCTGGACACTCTAGGTCAGTTTCAGAAGGAGTCCATCGGACACTCCGGTAACTGGTCAGACACTCCGAGCCAATTCCATAAGGGGGTCCACCGAACACTCCGGTCCCTGGCTGGACACTCCGGTGGTTCTGGGCCATAGAGCCTCTGGAACACACTCTCCCTTGGTGCATTCCATTTCGGATGAAAAGGTGGGAGAGGCATTGGTAGCATAGGCACCCATGCTCTCACATAAGGGTTCCACATCGAAAATTGCGGAAATGGTGTAGAAGGGAACCATGGTGGTGGCACCTCAAACCTATGAGGAGAAGGAGGCCCGCGAACGTCCACCGCTTGTTTCATCTCCTTTTTAGTTGGACTATTAATCTTCGGTGGTGACCTCGGACGCTTTGTTGACCGATTGGCTAAATTTGTCTTTTTTGACTCTTGTACTTGGCCATAAGACGGTAGAAGGTGCTTTTAAGCGCTATCTTCCTATCCACGGCCTTGCCCAAGTTCACTTTTCACTTGCCCACCTTAGGATTCTTTGGTTTGATCATTTTAGGCTGTGGAGATTACCCCTCGGGTCTCGAGCCTTTGATAGACTCTTTACCATCAAAAAACTTTTCAAGTACTACCTTCCTAGAGGTACCCTTATCACTCAAAGGAGCATGCCTTTCCTCCCCTATGACCATGTTGTTCCCCTTAGTTGTATTGGCTCGATGACGCCGAATCAACACCTCGGGGTTAAGCTCTACAGTGTTGACAGGAAAAGGATGCCTGTCAATCTGCATCTCTTTGAGACTCAATCGTCCCTCATTAAGGGCCGATTGGACCTGTCAACGAAAAATATTGCAATCATTAGTGGCATGAGAATAAGAATTGTGCCACTTGCAATACGATCTATATTTAATTTCATCCATTGGAGGCAAAGTATATGCAATCTTAATATATCCACTTTTGTGTAATTCATCAAGTATTTTATCATATTTAGCTACATCAAAGGTGTATTTCACATCGTCTTTCCGATTCTTATGAACCGGCTTGAGAGAATCGCATGCAAATGATTTGGCCTAAGATGGCCAAACAAACTCGGCAGCCAATATGTCATTGGAGTCATCATCGGAGCTATCCGAGTCAAACTCCACGACATGCATGTTGTGACAGGTCTTATAATCATGTTTCACCTCTTTGCTTTGGTTTTCTTGAGCCGAAGCTTTTTGTTGGAGGTGAGAGAGGGTAAGAAAATCGTGCCCCTCTAACTTCTTATGGTGAGACCGCAAATCACTAAAAGCTAGGTCAGCTAGGTCTTTTTCAGAAATTGTCAAATTAAAACATCGGTTCTTAACATCTCTAAACCGTCGCACATAATCAACAACGTGTTCATCTTTTCCTTGCCTAACTGATGTTAAATGTGACAATTTAAGCTCGTTGTCCCCGAGAAAAAAATGATCATAAAACCTACATTCTAGGGATTCTCATGTGTAAACTTAAAACATGAAACTCAATCACAACAAAGTCAACCTATGCAATTTTAATAGGCCAAGACTCCTAACAATGCAAGTGATAAGTAAAGATAACAAGTAAGCACTAGCACGATAGCCACTAAGAGTATTCACAAATCAACCTATCAACTCTACTCAACGATATGAAATGCAGAATGTAAAGAGAGAGAGACTCAAGAGAATGCTCAACGATTTTTCCCGAGGTCTCAGAAGGTAGGCGCCATCTCCTAATTCTCGTTGAGCCACTCCCATCGGAATCTTGATTCCTCCCGTCGTTCCTAAAACGATGCTCACAAAAACACGCTTCAGTCCTGGAGTGAGGACACCGACGGCCCGGCTATCGCACACAATACCCAAGAGCTAGAGCAAGCCTCTAAGGCTCAGGCGCTCACTCTTGTTGTCCCTTTCGAGCAGAGGATCCGAAACTGCTCACAAACTAGGTGTCGTCTTATACAATCTCCTCGGAAGCTCAAACACCAACTCTTAGCCGGTCTAGTTGCCAAGACCAAGAGTAATAGGCAAAAATCACTCCTCTCAAGCCCCACAAGCTTTAGAAGTGTATGAATGCTCCCTGTCACTCTCCTACTAGTACCAAAGATCGCCAATCTCGTCTTGTGCTCTCTTGATGATGTCCCTTGGCCTCTCACAAGTTTGCTCCAGCAATTCAGACCTCAGGCATACGGCAAAACCTCCCCCTCCACGGTTTAAATAGGCCCAAGCTCAAAAACAACTATTGTAACATGATGTCATAAAGCTGTCTATGTTTTCTAATCACTGGACTGTTTGGTGACTGCACCCATCAGACTGTCCGGTGACTTGTCTTCACATATACCAAGGTCTCTGAAATCCATTCTATGTGACATCGAACTGTCCGGTGCATACCTTCACTGGACTGTCTGGTGACTTTCTCTTTGGGGCTTCCAAAGACACTTCTGGATTACAGTTTCTGGCTTACCGGACTGTCCGATCATTGTACCACCAGTGTCTGGTGACTTTTTATCTTTGACTCCAGAGAGGACCTCTCTTTGTACAGGCTCCTCTAGGCTCACCAGACTGTCCGGTGGCTGCTTCTTCAACAGAACTTGAGCTTCGGTCTTCGACTTCACTTCCTATGCCATCTTTAGTGCTTTCTGAGGTAACTACGAGCATTTATACCCCCTAACACTCGTATGAGAAGAGACGAATGACTTGACCCCTCTTAATAGTACCGACGGTACTATGGATTCTCTATCTAGTTCTTAGCCTTGGTCCTTCGACGCCTAGAACTTTTATTTGTGGGATCGTCCTTTGTCATCCATCGAGAAAACCCACCATGATATAGAGATTTGCAGGGTGAAACCTACAATCATAACCGTTACCTATGGTGTTCATTCAATCACCAAAATCAATTCATTCCTTTTAGGGGACTTCAAATGTCTTCCCCATTTTGGTGATTGATGACAACCATAGTACTCACAACCAATTTCAAGCGAGATGATAGGAGATAAGGAAAGAAGCACAACTCAAAGAAAAACTTACACCCTTACCTTGATGACTCCCCTTAGAAATTTGCATGAGTTCTCTTCCTTTGAAAATGATCTCTCTCCTGTTGTGAGGACTCTCTCCCCCTTTTTCATCTAATCATACAAAAAGATGACATCAAGGAAGCATATAGAGAAGAGAGACGTTGGATAGACAGAGGGTAGTGCACGATAGATATAAAGAGAAGTGCTACGCACTAGAGAACCTGCAAGACAATCACAACTCAGAGAGTCATTCAAAATAAATCACAGGGGTTAGTCTAAAAACTAAGTAAATCTCAATGAGCTAAAAGATTGAATGGAACAAAAGCTCATCAAAATGTCACAAAAAGCTAATGAAATAGGCCAAAAAGAAATCCATGCCCTATCTACCCATCCATGGCCTTTCCCTAGACAACTAGCCTCTCAAGCGATACAACCACACGGCTTACTCTCGACACTCTAGACCTAAGGAGATCCAGTCCTTTGCATGCGCGGCTAGAGAGTCAGGTGCAGTGACTGTAGGGGGCTGCTCCTCTGGTGCTGGTTCGGCTGCTGCTGCTGACTCATCTCCTGGCTATTCTGTGTCGTCGAAAGCACTCAAGCTGGAAGACGACGTCGGAGAAGGCTCCTTGCCATCAAATAAAGTTGGCTAATCTGCACTGGCAAAGGTCTAAGCTGCATTCTTTGTAGAGGATCCGGCTTCAACCAAGATTGCTGCATCTGACACACTGGGCTGCTCGGCTATGGTGGCTGCGGGCTATAAGCTTCATGACCTCCTAAAAGGTGGGAATTGATTTTGGTGATTGAATGAACATCATAGGTAATAATTGTGATTGTAGATTCCACCCTGCTAATCTCTACAACATGATGGGTTTTCTCGATGGATGACAAAAGACGATCCCAAGAAGAGGAGTTTTCGAGAATTAGAGGACCAAAGGCTAAGGACTAGATAGAGAGTCCATAGGAACGCCGGTACTATTAAGCGGAGTCAAGTCATTCGTCTCCTATCATACAAGTGTTAGAGGGTATAAATGCTCCTTAGATACCTCAGAAAGCACTGAAGATGGCAGAGGAAGCGAAGTTGGAGATCGAAGCTCAGGTTCAGCTGAAGATGCAGTCACCGGACAGTTCGGTGAGCCCTGGAGGAGCCAGTCGAGAGAGAGGTGCTCTCTAGAGTCAAGGTGGAGCAGTCACCAGACAGTTCGATGGTGCAGTGACCGAACATTCCGGTGAGCCAGAAGTTGGAATACAGAAGAGGTGTTTCTGGAAGTCCAAAAAAGAAGGTCATCGGATAGTTCGGTGAAGGTATGCACCGGACAGGTGTCACATGGAATGGATTTCAAAGAGGTTGTTTCTCTGGTATGCGAGAAGATAAGTCACCGCACAGTCCGATGGGAGCAGTCACTGGACAGTCTGGTGATTGGATAAAGCAGAAAACTTTATGACATCACGTTTCAGCAGTTGTTTCTAGGCTTAGAGCCTATTTAAACCGTGGGGAGAACATTTTACCGGGTGACTGAGGTCTGAATTACTGGAGGAAACTTGTAAGAGGCCAAGGAACACCACCAAGAGAGCACAAGATAAGATTGGTGATCTTTGATGCTAGTAAGAGAGTGATAGGGAGCATTCATACACTTCTAGAGCTTGTGAGCCTTGAGAGAAGTGATATTTGCCTATTACTCTTGGTCCTAGCAGCCTAGACCAGTTAGGATGAGGTTTCTATGGATTTTAGAATCTTAAACTGATTTCTGATCTTATAAAAAAAATCATTTCGTAATATAAAATAAAATCCCAGCTTAATTGGGCCTGGCCACCTAGTGGGCCGCAAAGGACCTGGCCCGTTTGCGCGGCCACACATGGGGCTGTGGGGATGAGCCGCACGGGATCCCGCTGTGGTCACAAAAGATCCGGAGCGAACTCCAGCTAGCCGGCAATGGTGCAGTGGCCGGCGGTGGCGGCGGCTTCGCCGACGAGCAGTTGCCGACGGTAAAACTTGGAAGTATAAGCGGCAAAATAATAGTAACGACATAGGGAATCCGAAGAAGGTGCTGCCGAGCCCTGCTCCTTACCAGAAAGCAGCTGGCGGCGAGCGGCGGTCCGCTGCAAGGTTCGGCAGTGGCGGTAGCTTCAACGAATGGACAAAACTCTAAGAAGGTCGGCTTGGTAGCTTCGCTGGGACACGTAGGCGAACGGCAGGAGTGCTAAAGTCGTCGAGGTGGTCCGCAGGAGGGAGCTCGACGGCTGAGGTGTCGATTTCTCGGCTGCCAGCGAGTTTGTCTTTGAAATTCCTGCGCACAGGCAACGGATTCAGCCACCACTTGAGTGCAGTAGGTGCTTTGAGTTCCTAGGAGTGCAAAACCAAAAGGAAATGGAGGAAACTAGTGGAGAAGGGCAGCACCGTGCTGAGCTTCGACCAGGGCAGTAGACACACGTAGCAGCACAGACTAGAGTGGATGAAGAAAAATCGAGTATACCTGCACCACAAGCTTCACCGAGGTGCAGGCAACAACGGCAAAGTCGTAGAAGGCGCCGGAAGGGGAGGTTGTCGGCGGCGGCGTCCGATGGGCGGGGGTGGCGGCCGGTTGAGTGAACTGAGCGAGAGAGATAGAGAGGCCGAACGGGATTAACCAGGGAGGAGGAGAGCAGTAACTCCGACATTCAATCCGGGGCTCGGACGTGGCCGTGGCAATGGCGTGGCACCCTTGCATGCCTCCCACGAAGGGGTCTTCCGTGCCAGCACAAGACAGGCAGGGTGGTGCGCTGGAGGCTGGAGGTAGGAGAAAGGCGGCGTGAGACTGACTGGTGGGACCCGCGGTTTTTTCCAATTTCCTGATTTTTCGTGATTTTCTGAGTAGCGTTTTGTTTTGATCCGAAAACAATACTTCCCGAGCTCTAATAAAAATAAAAATTTGCAGGGTGGTAGAAAACTTCAAAAGGAACAACTTTTATTTTGGGCCCAAGTTCAAAGTCCAAATAAATTTTATTCTATAAAATTTTGAAAACAGGTAATCCCTTAAAAGAGAAAAATTCATTTGGGCCTTTTGCCTTTTGAATAAAATTTCACAAAAATTCCTAAAATTAAATTCCTTGCAATATTTATAATACGAGAATTTTATTTCACAATATTTCTTTTAAAATTTTGAACTTGCATTTGAAATTTGAATTCAAATTTGAAATTTGAAAATTCACGTGAATTGTTTTAATTGTTTTTGAGCTCAGTTCCCACAATTTGAATTCAGACACTCGCTTCTTTATTCTAAAACACGAAGTGTTACAGCCCTCCCCTTAAAGAAATCTCGTCCCGAGATTTAAACAAAAAAGGGGAAATTACATCAGAGGGACTGAAAGAATTCTGGAAAATTTTTCTGTACATATTCTTCAGTTTCCCACGTTGCTTCCGCCTCGGTGTGATTACTCTACTAAACCTTGTAAAATTTCTTACTCTTGTTTCTTGTCACACGGTCCTTCTGATCAATCACTCGTATCGGCTTCTCGGCGTACGTTAAGTCAGGTTGAAGTTGTTCTATGCCAGTGATCTCGATGTCTTGTGGTGCTTTCAAACATTTCTTCAGTTGCGGGACATGAAAGATGTTGTGTACTCCGGACAATCTTGTAGGTAGTTCCAAACGATATGCCACGGATCCACATCTTTCGGTGATAGGGAATGGACCAATGTACCGTGGTGCTAATTTTCCTTGGACTCCAAAGCGTTGCACTCCTTTCATGGGTGAGACTCGGAGATACACAAGATCACTCACTTCAAAGGTCAGAGGTTGACGTCGCTTGTCTGCATAATTCTTTTGCCTAGACTACGCTGCTCAACGACACGAACTTGCTCTTCGGCTTCGCTGACAAGCTCGGGTCCAAAAATCACCCTTTCTCCAGATTCAGACCAATTCAAGGGTGTTCAGCATGAACGCCCGTATAAAGCTTCAAATGGTGACATCTTGATGCTTTCTTGATAACTATTGTTGTACGAAAATTCCGCTAGTGACAAACCTTCGTCCCAATTCTTGCTGTGATGAAGCACATACGCACATAATCATATCTTCGACGATTTGAATGATCCGCTCTGTTTGACCGTCAGTCTGGGGATGATACGCAGAGCTTCTAATTAGAGTGGTGCCTAACATAGCATGAAACTGCTCCCAAAAACGAGCCACAAACTGAGGACCTCTATCGGAGATGATAGTCCTCGATATCCCATGCAAACAAACAATATGAGAGATGTATAGCTCGGCATACTTCGCAGCAGTATACCTCGTATATACCGGAATAAAATGGGAGCTCTTCGTCAAGCGATCAGTGATCACCCAGATAGAGTCATGCTTCCTTGATGTTAGTGGGAGTCCCACGATAAAATCCATAGAGATGTCCTCCCACTTCCATGCAGAGATACTCAACGGTTGAAGTGGCCCGGCTGACTTCAAATGATCGGTTTTAACCTTTCGGCAAGTATCACACTCCGCAACGTAGCGAGCAATTTCTCTCTTCATTCTTGTACACCAAAATTTCTTGCGCAGATCTTGGTACATTTTGTTGCTACCAGGATGAATGGAATACTTGGACAAGTGAGCTTCATCAAGAATCTTCTTCGTAGTTTGAGATTTTTTGGCACTACTAGCCTTCCCTTGAACCACAAAACACCTTCTTCATCTTGATGAAAACATTTGGCCGTATTAGCCTCCACTTTTGCTCGAATATGGGCCATGCCTTTATCTTCCTTCTGGGCTGCAACTATCTCTTCACAGATAGTAGAAATAAGGGCAAGATTGAATAATGCTAGATGTGGTAACACTCGCAGAGTAGTTCTTCGTCCACTGCATTTGCGAGTCCCATAAAATTGCAATGAGCCTTTCGACTCAGTGCATCCGCAACCACATTAGCTTTACCAGGATGATAATGAATTTCTAACTCGTAATCTTTGATCAGCTCTAACCACCTTCTCTGCCTCATATTTAGTTCAGTCTGAGTGAATAGATACTTCTAACTCTTATGGTCGGTATAGAGGTGCACTAAATTACCCATAAGTTAATGTCTCCATATCTTTAGTGAAAGAACTACCGCAGCTAACTCCAAGTCATGTGTGGGATAATTCTGTTCATGCCTTCGAAGTTGGCGTGATGCATAAGCGATAACTCTACCTTCTTGCGTTAGGACACATCCAAGACCTGTGAGCATCACAATATACATCAAAAGGCTTCCCAATATCTGGCTGAGCTAATACTGGAGCGGTAGTAAGATGCTTCTTCAAAGTCTGGAACGCTTCTTCGCATGCTTGGCTCCATACAAACTTGGTATCTTTCTTTAGTAATTCTGTCATCGGCTTGGCAATCTTAAAAAATTTTGGAATGAATCTTCTATAATATCCTGCCAAACCCAGAAAATTTCGGATTTCTGAAATAGAGGTAGGTGACTTCCACTTCACCACATCTTCGATCTTGCTTGGGTCCACGGAGATTCCTTCTGAAGATATCACGTGACCCAAAAATGGTACTACTTTTAGCCAGAACTCGCACTTGCTAAACTTAGCATAAAGTTGGTGCTCTCTTAATCTTTGTACCACAATTCGAAGATGATCGGCGTGCTCTTCTTCTGACTTTGAGTAGACTAGAATGTCATCGATAAACACAACAACAAACTTGTCTAGCTCCGGTATGAAGACTGAGTTCATGAGATACATGAAATGTGCCGGCGCATTGGTCAAACCAAAGGACATGACCAGGAACTCATAAAGACCATATCTGGTGGAAAAGGCGGTCTTCGGAATGTCTTCTTCTCGGATCTTGATCTGATGATAACCGGAACGAAGATCGATCTTGGAGAACACTCTTGCGCCAACCAACTGATCAAACAGAATATCAATGCAAGGAAGAGAATACTTGTTCTTGATAGTGACGGCGTTGAGAGGTCGATAATCCAAACAAAGTCTCATTGACCCATCTTTCTTTTTCACAAACAGCACAGGACAACCCCATGGCGAAGAACTAGGCCGAATAAATCCTTTCTCCAAAAGTTCATTGAGTTGCACTTTTAATTCGGCTAATTCTCTATGTGCCATCTTATACGGTTGCTTGGATATTGGGGCTGTACCTGGTTGAAGCTCGATCTTGAACTCTACCTCTCGGTCTAGAGGTAACCCAGGTAGGTCTTCTGGAAATACATTCGGGAACTCACGTACCACCGGGATGTCTTCAATTTTCTTCTCCGCAATATGATAAACCACTGCTTCAGGTGTTTTTGAATTTCCCAACACTAGGCAATGATCTCCATTGATCGGGGATCGTAGCTGAACCACACTAGTAGCTATATCCAAAATAGCTCCGTGATATTTCATCCAACTTGTGCCTAAAATGATATCGACCCCTTGTCTCGTCAACACTATAAACTTAGTTGGATATATCTTCCCTCCCAGGTTTATTGGCGCATCTCTCACTTCTAACTTAGCTATTATATCTCCTCCAGGGGAGTGGATATGATAAGGTGACTTCATCTCGTCACTCTTTATACTATTCTTCTCCACATAAATATGACTGATAAAATTATGCGATGCACCGGAATCAAACAAGACAAAAGCAGGGTTGCCGTCGAGTGAAAACATACCAGCAAGAACAGATGCATCTTCAGGAATCTCCTCAGTCGTAGTATAGTTCACTCGACCGGTCTTGACTGTAGGCTTCTGCTGACCTTGCTTCTGATAAGCACCCTGAGCTTGAGGACGAGGTGCATTCCCTTGCTGCTTTGGCACACGACAATCTTTGGCAAAATGACCTGTACGACCACAATTATAACATGGGAAGTATCCCGGTCACACCTGTTGTTGTGGTTGTGGTGGTCGTACGCCCACTAAAGCTTGAGGAGCTGGGGTAGGGGCGCGATACGTGATCTGTTGCTGTTGAGGAGGGCGATACGGAGGACGCTGAACGGGGGTGGAACGATACTGCTGACCAGACGGCGCAGTGTAGATCATCCGATATTTCTGAGGAGCGCCACTAGAGGGTCCAGGAGCAAAGCACTTCTTCTTCTTTTCCTCATGATGAATCTCTCATAGGTCTTCTGTAGTGATGGCAGCACTCGCTAACTCACTGAAACTTCCACCAGTGTTTGTCCCCATTCTGGCGCGAAGTTTGGAATTCAAACCTTCCAGGAAAAAGTTCTTCTTCTTTTCTTTGGTGTCCACGTGTTGCGGAGCATACAAAGCAAGTTGGTTGAAAATCTGGGAGTATTCGTGAACACTGCGGTCACCTTGCTTCAGCGACACGAACTCACGCATCTTCTTCTTCATAAGTCCATCAGGAATATGCTGAGCCCGGAATGCAGCCTTGAACTAATTCCATGTCACTTCACAATCAGCAGGCATAGAAGCAATATAATTGGCCCACCATACATTGGCAGAACCAAGAAGCTGCTGAGATGCAAACTGGGCCTTCTGTTCTTCTGTGCAGCGGATAAGCTTGAACTTGGATTCCATGATGCGCAACTGGTTATCCGCATCGAGAGGCTCAGTGGTGATCTGAATGTCGGAGGATGAGTACCCAGAAAATCCGCATAAGAGCTGTGCTGACGATGCGCCTGGTGTCCCTGACGATCAGCATCTCTGATATTCTGTTGAACCAGAGTCCTCAACAGGCGAGTCTGTTCAACAATGGCTTCAGCAAGTGTTGGTGCTTGAGGAGGTACAGTGTCCTGCTGGCCACTAGCACCGCCTTCTTCATACTCCTCATTACGTTCATGGGTACGATCCATCCTGCAATCATGATGCATATCATATTAGCTGACGTGGAAAGAATGTTAAAACAAGGGGTTGAAACTTCTCTCCACCCACAATATGATATCCCTTTCAAGAACATATACCACGACACCAAATTTCAAGCGGTAAGCGCACTCGAAATGGTATATATATATACTTCTTTATCAGAAAACGCGAGAAAAACAGTACATCACCCGTTCTGTCTTAGGCTGACAGCAAGCAGAAAAATCAAATTCTAGCTCTCATACAGGCCAAATCAGAACTGGAAGTGAACAACAAAGTCGTAGAGGATTTCAGTATCTTTCCAACGCATATTTACTTGTCTTCATATGAAAAGCAAAACAGATGTTATGAATTTTCGAAATCAGGGGTAAGGTGCTGATTTCAGAAATAACGACAGCGATAAGACTCATTTTCGAAACTCGAGATTGATGGATCGAGAGGCCAAGATGAAAGAAGTCTTTGCTACCCAAGATGGCTGGATAAAAGTTTTGAAACTTTCAAAACTTTTTTTACACAAGACAGGAGATTTCTTTTTAGCTGATTTGGTTATTTTCGATTTTTAATGCAAATGCTCAATATGCAATCGTCCTGCGGTCCTTACCAAAATAAAAACCCGGCCAATATAGTTGACCGTACGTGACCTCGGTGGCAAACACGATTTCTCAAATTCTACACGTACTAACAGCCACCAGTTAGCACACACAAAAGCCACCTGATAAGACAACGCTAATATAGTCCTTAGGTGGGCTTGAACTAGGGGTTTTCCACATAGTTAGCATTTTCGAAAATAGCTTTAAAGTCATACTGTTTTCGATAATGCTCTGATACCAGCTGTGACAGACCGTCCCTCGAAAGAGACGATCTATCGACCACAGGATCTTATCGGGTGTCACTCGACGAAGCGAGGACCAATAGTACAACTCAAGCACGATAAAATATAATATAAACGGTTGTCTAAGTTACAAACTAGAGTTTTTATAAGCGCGAAAACATTCACCTTATTTAAAGACTACTAGGATCTCCTATGTACTAGGCACAAGATGACATCGAGCCCATACGATGCATCTTCTAGCGGCACACAAGAAGCTCAGCGCGGCGAGCAAGGCTCCCAACAGATATAGCCACCCTCGGGGGTGCTCCTGTCGGTTGGTCCAGTGGAGGAAAAGAGAGGTCACCTGCAAACCAAAACCACAAAGAGCCACGCCCTGAGCATTCGAATGCTCAGCAAGTCTTACCTGTCGACATGGCTAACTACAGCCGACTCCAAAGATATGATAAGGCCGACTCGCATGGGATAGCTGTTTGCAAAAACCAGCGCTAACAGTTGATCCTTACTTCCAAGTTTTAGCAGTAAATTAGTTGCAAGGAAAATAAATTTAATTTGCACTATCAACTGCTATAATCATGGTTGCCAAACAATTATTAGTAACAATACCAACAAGCCAGAATACTTTCTCCTTTCACTGATATTTCACTTCTTAACTACGATGTGGCGCACTGAAACAAGTGGTACTTGTTACTGTGAGGGGCAACGATTCGAATCGATTTACATCCAGCTAGAGAAACCTGATTACACGACACGTACACCCTTCTAGGAAGTCGTACGCGGCAACCTTTCACACCAATGATACATAGTACCGGTCCGATGCTCACCTCTCTCGAGCAGTGGTCCTCCATGCGATAACCTCACCGGTCTATCCATGGTTAGCCCCAAAGCTCTCCCTTTTAATCATCAGCAGAAGAGAGGTTCGGTTACGTCCAGTCACTATGCATATTGGGCTACATCAGTTTTCTGGGGCCCATGTAGCCAGTATGTAATCAGTACTGTTTAAACTTGCTCAATAGGGCTGACAACGGTACGGTCCTTAACTGACACAGACAGGGCTACAACACATTGGCCATGCATCCGCAATGGACTCATGCCGTGTTTCAACCTACTTCCCTGCCCGGTCTCAGCTTATCATTTCTTGTGATACACTAAGCCATGCTCATCATTTTCTGCCATACTCTCAAACTCAAGGTAACAACCTATAGCTTGCGAATGAATGGTCAATCACTCGACTTCTACCGTAACTACAGTAATAAGCCTAACTCTACATCGAGGCATCCGACCCAATACTATTAAGCAAGGAAAGATGCTATCATGCAAGCTATGTTTTCAATCAATTCTTAAAAACTTAATGCACAGTACAAAATTCATATATAATATAGTGATAAAATATAAAACAGTTAAAATAGGCTTAATGCACCGGGGCTTGCCTGGGTTTTGCTCAAAGTTAGTTTCCTCGACGAACGGAAAGTCGTCGAACTCTTCCTCGGCAACTTTAGGTCCTAGACATGAAATGATATGCAAAGAATTGAGTTATGCTAATCTGTAAAAGTCAAAGGTTTGAATTTAAATCACATGCGATGGTAGTCTTTTGAAGAATAAAAGTGACCAGACGTTTTAGTTATAAAATCCATTTAAAATAGTTTTCATAAAAGTAAAGTATAATTTGAGTTTTTCAATATTAACAGAGAGATTATAACTAATTTTTGACAAATTTTTTAGAATTTATTTAAATCAACTGAATTTATAGTGGATTAAATACAATTTAAGCAAGATAAATCATTTATAAAATTATTTTGAAGAAAATAAAATATGGAACTATTCTGAAACAGATAGTTTGACTAAAGAAAAGAAAAGTAAATTTTTCATATGGAACTATTTTATCATGCCAAGGAATATGGATAATGCATTAATGAATTATTATATGATCTAAATTAATTAAATTAATTTCATATATAAAATAAAAAATAGTTAGCTTCAGAATATTTTTCTAGTTGAGAGGATTCTAACAAAATTTATTTCACATTTTTCCGAGTTAGGATGAGGTTTCTATGAATTTTAGAATCCTAAACTGATTTCTGATCTTATAAAAAAAATCATTTTGTAATATAAAATAAAATCCCAGACTAATTGGGCCTGGCCACCTAGTGGGCCGCAAAGGGCCTGGCCCATTTGGGCGGCCACACATGGGGCTGCGGGGATGAGCCGCACGGGATCCCGCTGTGATCACAAAAGATCCAGAGCGAGCTCCAGCTAGCCGGCAATGGCGTTGTTGCCGGCGGTAAAACTTGGAAGTATCAGCAGCAAAATAATAGTAACGACATAGGGAATACGAAGAAGGTGCTGCTGAGCCCTGCTCCTTACCAGAAAGCAGCTGGCGGCGAGCGGCGGTCCGCTGCAAGGTTCGGCAGTGGCGGCAGCTTCAACCTACGAAATTCCGATACGCGCCGGAAGCCGCCGTGTCCGTATCGGATACGGCGCGATACGTCGACACGTTTCGATACAGCTGATATGCGTATCAGCCGAGTATCGCGGAAATACGATTTAAAAATAAATAAAATAATTCCCGATACTTCATTTCATACGTCCCGATACGTATTTCGATACTGGGCCGGCCCAACTCAGGAAAAACCTAAAATACGAGCCGCTGCCGCATGCCACTTGACTCCCTCGATACCCACGTTACCTCTACTGCGTGCGTCGCGGTGGCGCCGTTGCGGAACGCCGGAACCAAGCTCGATCTGGCCGCCGTCTCCGGCCATCCGGCGAAGTGGATCCAAGCCGTGGCCTGTAGGCAAAGGTACTGAACTTGCCCTTTACTTTGCAGTCTGGATGCTATCTCGTTTATTTGTGCATGAGTAGACACGATTTAGGGTTGAATGGTTTTGGGTTTCGCTTCCATTGCAGAGCAAAATGTCAAATATAACTTCTGGATCCGCAAGTGCACAAGCTACTGGAACTGCTACTGATAGCCCTGCTATTAGTGATGGTAGACTGCGAAAATCCCCACTTTGGAGGCATGTAAAAGTAGTAGAGAAAAATGGTACTTTCGGTGGAAATGCAAGGTCGATATGCCTATATTGCAATCACAGTATTCCTGGGAGTTATTCTAGAGTGAAAGCACATTTATTGAAGGAGGAGGGCAAAGGCACAGCAATATGTAGTGCTGCAACACAAGAGATGGTTGAACAGTTTCGCAGGGAAGAAGCAGCAGCTAAGGCAGCTAGTGATGCGAGCATGCCGAGGAATGTTCCCATGCCAGTTCATGTCACAGTGCCTACCTCATCCTCTGGATTACCTTCAGGAACAAGGGCATCAAAGAGGAAAAAGCAAACGGGTATTAATGAAAGCTTTCACCTTGAATTTCGACAGATGGCTGATGCTCTTATTGCAAGAATGTTCTATACTGGAGGTGTTTCTTTCAACTTGGCAAGAAATCCAAACTATCGAGCTGCATTCAACTATGTTGCAACACAAGAATTGGGTGGGTATGTGCCTCCAGGAATTAAGAAGCTGCGGACAACTCTCTTCTTCAACAAGAGAAGGCCAATGTCGATAGGCTTCTTGAGCCCATCAAGAGCATATGGAGCCAGAAAGGGGTGACCATTGCAGCAGATGGCTGGACTGATGCTCAAAGGCGGCCCTTGATAAACTTCATAGCTATAACAGAGAGTGGTCCAATGTTCTTCAAATGTGAGAACACTGAAGGAAAAACAAAGACTAAGGAGTATATTGCTGAGCTGTTGATTGAGATAATTGAGAAGGTTGGATCAAAGAATGTGGTTCAAGTGATTACAGATAATGCTGCAAATTGTAAAGGTGCTGGTTTGATCATAGAAGCAAAGTATGACAACATCTTTTGGACTCCTTGTGTTGTTCATACCTTGAACTTGGCATTAAAAAATATCTATGCTCCAAGGAATAATGAAAACATAGAACTTCAATGGATCAATGATGTTGCTGGGGATGCTTTGCAGATCAAGAATTTTATCATGAATCATGGAATGAGACTATCTATGTTCAATTCATTTAGTAAGCTGAAGTTCTTTGCTGTTGCTGACACAAGATTTGCATCTACAATTGTCATGTTGAAGAGGTTTCTTCATCTCAAGGAAGCACTTGAACAAATGGTGATTAGTGACAAGTGGGTCTCATATAAGGAAGATGACCAAGAAAGGGCTGGATTTGTGAGAGCGAAGATACTTGATGAAGCATGGTGGGATAAGGTGAAATACTCATTAGTTTCACCGAGCCAATTTACTCAATGTTACGGGCAGCTGACACTGATAAGCCATGTCTTCATTTGATATATGAGATGTGGGACAGTATGATTGAGAAAGTTAAAGTTATTATTTATAGGAAGGAAGGAAAGGAGTTGTATGAAGACTCGGACTTCTTTGAAACTGTGAGTGAAATATTGCATGATCGGTGGCTCAAAAGCAATACTCCTCTCCATTGTTTGGCTCATTCCCTAGTTCCAAGATACTATACTGATCAATGGCTTGCTGAAGTTCCAAACCGTGTAGCTCCAGATGTTGATCCTGAAGTTTCAGAGCTAAGGAATGAGTGCTTTAAAAAGTTCTTTCCCATTGCTGAAGACCTCAGAAAAGTTAAACAACAATTTGCTGATTTCGCTCAAAAAAGAGGCATCTTTGCTGTACCTGACTCAATTAAAGACAGAGCTCATTTTGCTGATCCACTACAATGGTGGGGCATTTATGGGTCTAGGACCCCTGAGCTGAAAAGTTTAGCTTTTAAACTATTGGGCCAGCCAGCTTCTTTTTCTTGATGTGAAAGAAATTGGAGCACCTATAGCTTCATTCATAGCTTGCGAAGGAATAAGCTCGCCCCTGAACGTGCTGAGGATTTAGTGTTTGTCCATAACAATTTGCGTCTTCTCTCAAGGAGCACTGCAGAATATGCAAATGGGCCATGTCACATGTGGGATGTTGGGGCAGATGGCTATGATACTTTTGATGATGTCAGCATTCTTCAAGCTGCCGAACTCAGTTTGGATGAACCTGAGTTTGAGTTGATGATAACCGAAGATGAAGAAGTTTGAGGCTTCGTGATAGACTGACAGTGGAATAGTCTAAGCTTTTGTTAATAGTATGACTGCGTCATTTATAACACTAACACTGATGCATCTATACTAGCCTTTTGTTTAGTATGACTGTGCGTCATTTATAGCACTAACGCTGATGCACTGATATTGTAATGATTAGTTTTCTGAACTTGAATCAGCAGCTCTGTTGCTTTTGTGATCCACGAATCTGGAACCTTTAGCTTAATATATAACTCAATCTTTGGCATATTTGATATTATTTGTAGAATTTAAATAATATTTATATATCCTCGACGTGTCGGTGTATCGGGTTTTTTTTATCGGTTACCGTGTCGACGTATCGGCGTACCGTATCGCCGTATCGGAAAAACGTAGGCTTCAACGAATGGACAAAACTCTAAGAAGGTCGGCTTGGTAGCTTCACTGGGACACGTAGGCGAACGGCAGGAGTGTTAAAGTCGTCGAGGTGGTCCGCAGGAGGGAGCTCGACGGCGGAGGTGTCGATTTCCCAGCTGCCAGCGAGTTTGTCTTTGAAATTCCTGCGCACAGGCAACGCATTCAGCCACCACTTGAGTCCAGTAGGTGCTTTGAGTTCCTAGGAGTGCAAAACCAAAAGGAAATGAAGGAAACTAATGGAGAAGGGCAGCACCGTGCTGAGCTTCAACCAGGGCAGTAGACACACGTAGCAGCACAGACTAGAGTGGATGAAGAAAAATCGAGTATACCTGCACCACAAGCTTCACCGAGGTGCAGGCAACAACGGCAAAGTCGTAGAAGGCGCCGGAAGGGGCCAGAGGAGGTTGTCGGCGGCGGCGTCCGAAGGGCGGGGGTGGCGGCCGGTTGAGTGAACTGAGCGAGAGAGATAGAGAGGCCGAACGGGATTAACCCGGGAGGAGGAGAGCAGTAACTCCGACATTCAATCCGGGGCTCGGACGTTGCCGTGGCAATGGCGTGGCACCCTTGCATGCCTCCCACGAAGGGGTCTTCCGTGCCAGCACAAGACAGGCAGGGTGGTGCCCTGGAGGCTGGAGGTAGGAGAAAGGCGGCGTGAGACTGACAGGCGGGACCCGCGTTCTTTTTCTAATTTCCTGATTTTTCGTGATTTTCTGCGTAGTGTTTTGTTTTGATCCGAAAACAATACTTCCCGAGCTCTAATAAAAATAAACATTTGCAGGGTGGTAGAAAACTTCAAAAGGAACAACTTTTATTTTGGGCCCAAGTTCAAAGTCCAAATAAATTCTATTCTATAAAATTTTGAAAACAGGTAATCCCTTAAAAGAGAAAAATTCATTTGAGCCTTTTGCCTTTTGAATAAAATTTCACAAAAATTCCTAAAATTCAATTCCTTGCAATATTTATAATACAAGAATTTTATTTCACAATATTTCTTTTAAAATTTTGAACTTGCATTTGTAATTTGAATTCAAATTTGAAATTTGAAAATTCACGTGAATCGTTTTAATTGTTTTTGAGCTCGGTTCCCACAATTTGAATTCGGACACTCTTTATTCTAAACACGAAGTGTTACAGAAACAAAGGTGCCGTGCGACTCTGCTCCAACGCTAGCAGCTTCCTGTTTACAGGGGCAGGATACGGTTCACCCCGAACCACTCCACTTTCAAGTGGGAGAATCCCCATTTTTGAACGATAATGAGAAGCGTGGAGGAAAAGCCAGTAATGGAAGAGAAGATGATGTGGCTCGACGCCAAGAGGGAGGCGATGAGAAATGCACCATCATATGGATGGAAGGACAATTTAAAATAACATTTTATATAAAAAAAACTTGTGAATTAAATAAATTCTTTAAAGAGATTTAAATTGGAGACAACAGGGAGAATACCATCGCAAAGCTCAGGGAATTGGAAACTAACATCACAAAGAACTTGAGCTACTAAATACTATCCCAAAACAATTTTAGTTGAGTATACAATTGTCATCACTTTTAGAGCTAAACTCTATCAGCAAGCAAGGAAAAGACCAGTACCCTTATTTTGGCTCAAGTTTATTTTGAATATCTTAGAAATTTTTGACATGGCATTGACCACTTCAAATACTTGGGCACTATGTTCACAAATCACCAGAAAGGTCATCGAATAAAGAAGCTCCAACCTTGTCCTGTCCTTTCCATCTGGTCACAATGACTTCACCTACATGTCCGATTTTTTTAGTTAATATCTTAGATAAAAACAAGGATGTCTGAGCAAGGTTCTTAATCTTGAGTATGTGTTGGTTCACCATAAAATCTCAATTTGAAAGAAAGATTAATTCCCAAACAATTGAATTGCAGATTCAACAATCTTATTTTAGCTACCTTACGGAGTACTTCCTCTGTCCAAGGATATAAGCATTTGAAGGTATTAGAGTTTATCAATAATATAAGCATTTGAGATGTGTGAATATAATAAATAAGATGTGATTGGGTGGGGTGGAAATTTTTATTTTGATTAAAATAGAGGTATAGTAGTCTTTTCTGTTCACTCCATTCTTATATTGCATTGGAAAATATAGGAATGCTTATATTCTTGGATGGTTGAAGTAAAAGGTAGGGATATATTCGGCATTCTAAAAAAATTATCTCACTAAATACTCAATCCGTTTGTGTTTGATGGAAAAGGTGACTGTAATGACACTCTTCAACTAAAGTTGCTTTGGGATGGTATTTTCCACTAAATTTTTTTTTGCCATAGTACTTTCCAACTCAAGTTTTGCAATGGTATTGTTCAAATTTTCTCTTTACGTCCTTTTTGGAAGACATTTTTTCTGCTTTATATTTTCTCTATAAAATTAAATTGATTTATACGTAATTCTATAAAATTACGGTGTTTCAAAAGGGTCTAAATTGGATGGCAAATGGCATGGAAACGGCGGTACCCTCGCGAACAGACTACACACAATAGAAATCAGGAACAGCCCAACAAGCCGCGCCCACGCCAGAGAGTTGGCACAGACAACCATGCCCAGCGTCGTCTGCAACGTCACCGTCCGCTCCCACATCCGTCCCGCTCCCCCTACCGCAGCGAGGAAGCTGCTCTTCCGCTGCCGCGCCGCCTCTACTATGGACGCGCCGTCGGGGAGCTCCCCGGGCTCCGAGAAGAAGACGACCACCGTCTTCGTGGCTGGCTCGACCGGGCGCACCGGCAAGCGCGTCGTGGAGAAGTTGCTGGCGAGGGGCGTCGGCGTCGTCGCTGGAACGACGGACGTAGGAAGGGCCCGCGGCAGCTTGCCCCAGGACGCCAACCTTCAGCTCGTGAGTTCTGAGCTGCCTTGCTTGCGTTTCCCCTGATCAGTTGGTCGGTGGCGCTGGCGATGGGGTGAAATTGGGTTCTTGCTGTGACTGAAGGTCCGAGCTGACGTGACGGAGGGCGCCGACAAGCTCGTCGAGGTGGTTCGTGGCGTCGACGCTGTCATCTGCGCTACGGGGTTCCGGCGGTCCTTCGACCCTTTTGCTCCGTGGAAGGTTTACTCTTATCCGATAAAATTTGTAGAAATTGGCAGCTTGTTCCTTCCCTGTCCATTTCGTTCGTTATATCTCTGTGGTATGGCACCGAATTTTTTATCTGTCCTTGGCGGAATCACGAAGGCCCCATTACTATTTTGCTAATGAATCTGAAATCTATTAGTTAGAACTTGCAACTGACGTGTCTGTAGCAATGGTATCCTTTCTTAACTGAGTGCAAATTAAAATGTGCCATGCAAATGCTGTGTGCTTCTGATTCCCAATGAAATTAAAGAAGTAGGTATCTTCAATAGTTTTTTTAGTGAATTTGGAGAGAGCATCTCTCCACCTACTTTCATTGCATTATCTTGAGTAGCATAACTGCCTCTCAAGATTTTCATGGATACAAAAGCATACCTGAGGGCATAAGGGGAGAAGAGAACAACATTACAACACACCCCACCAACACAGCCACAAAGAGGAGACAACAAAAGACTAAACTCCATTAACAACAAGATAAGCAAGACTCAATTGATCAAGAGCACTATGTCGCTTGCCAATAGTAGCTAGACATTTTGGGAGAAGTGTCCTGATGGCAATTTCTGGTTTTCACCTGGAATGGCCAGGTAGATGGTGATGGTGAGTAAGTATTGGGTGATACTCGACGCAATTCTTAGCAGTTTAGTACAGTATGATCCAACCCTAGGCTCAACTTTATCATCATATTTTGGTGACTATAGTTTAACTAAATTGAAGACATGAGAAAAATAAATAACACTCATGTATACCAATTGCTATTCTGTCCAATAGTTTAGCTATCTAACTGTTCGGACAAGTTTATATTAAAATGTTGCAGAGAGGACCTGTTAACTTTGATGATTTTGCTACTCAGTGATCATAATATTTGTTACATTTATTTTGGCTCCTTTAGATTCTATTTTCTATATATTTATCAATTGGAATTTTGCTACAGGTTGACAACTTCGGCACAGTGAACCTTGTTGAAGCATGCAGAAAAGCAGGAGTCACAAGATTCATACACGTCAGCTCCATTTTAGTAAACGGGGCAGCAATGGGCCAAGTTCTGAATCCAGCCTATATTGTGCTCAATCTGCTTGGATTAACACTGGTTGCAAAGTTGCAGGCAGAGAAACACATTAGGAGATCTGGCATAAATTACACTATTGTAAGGCCTGGAGGGCTGACAGATCAACCACCAACTGGAAATATAATCATGGAGACAGAGGTGAAGGCCTTAAATTTCATTTTTCATATTAAGAGCACTGACTGTAAATTGCAGGATTCGCATGATCAACACTGTCACTCTGTTGGTTTCTCATATGGTAATATATAATTAGTCATTCACTTGATTAATTAAAGAATAGAAATACTAGCGTTTATGATTTCATTAAATTTTACACGAGACTAAGTGTAATATCCATCAATGATATGGCACGCTGCATCAGTTATGCAGACATTGACAGTCCATAAGACCTTATAGCATATGAACTTATGTATCATGTAATTAGCATTTGGCATGCTATGTCACTTCACTGTCACAGTTAATTGATTACTCAAGCAATGAACTGATTTTCTCAGTGTCGATTAGAGGCTACTCCCTCCGGTTTTAAATTATTGACACCGTTGACTTCTAACATCAACTTTGACCATTCATCTTATTAAAAAAAAATCCAATGCGTAAAATTATTAGTTGTGATTTAAATTTCAATAATGATAAATCAAGTACTAAATTTTTTTTACACATTTGAACAAATTTTTTGAATAAGACGAATGGTCAAAGTTGATGTTAAAAGTCAACGGTGTCAATATTTTAAAACCAGAGGGAGTACTTGGAATCTTATTTTGTTTCAATGTTCTTTTGATAATAATATAATTTGAAGTATGCCAGTGCCATTTATCAATAACATTTGATGTGTTGAAAGCATAATGTTCACGATATCTTTGGTTTTTTTTGTTTTGTTATTAGATAGACTTCTCATATGAGCTAACATAGTAGCAATGGTGCTTGTCTTGTCTAAATAACAGAAGTGCATGTTAGTTTATGGGCTCAATTGTCAGTTACAATAGTCAAATACTTCACAAGCATCCACAAAAGCTTAATGTTTTCTGATTTGAGTCAAGCTATCTGAAATTATTTTTTCAGTTAATACTTAAATGCTTGTTTGTGTAAATTTTGCAGGACACCCTTTATACGGGATCCATATCTAGGGAACAAGTCGCGGAGGTGGCTGTGGAAGCATTGTTGTGCCCAGAGGCTTCCTTCAAAGTCGTTGAGATCGTCTCCCACGCTGATGCCCCAAATCGTCCTCTAAAGGATATGTTTGCTGCAATTAAGCAAAACTAAATGCTCCATCATATCAGTTACTTAGACAGGAGACACTATTCCAAAATGATCAAAATGATAGTTTTGTACAAATGAGAATGTACTTATTAGAATGACAGGATATGTCAAATCTGTATTAAAATGTTAAATCTGAGTAAAGTGAGTTTTTACTTACTAGTATATTATCTGTATTTTCCTTTGCAGTAAAGTATATATATCAAAACTTTGATGAAATCATATATAGCTTATTATCAAATCTGTATTAGAATGTCAAATCTTTTTTTTTATTGAAAAGAAAAGATTTTTTTTTTCGAAATACTACTTGTGAAGTACTAGAATGTATAGAATGTTAGATCGTGCTGTAAATTACAGAAGTGGATGCGCCAACCTGGCTGGGGTTAGCAATTATGCTGAGGACATGAGAGATGAGACATTGAAAGAATCAGAATACAGTGGTGATCAGAACATTAACAAGCTATTCAAATTTGAACTAATCATGCTATTTTAAATGACATCATTTAGATACTATACTAGTGGGCTATATGGGCCTGCATAGTACATGGGCCTTGATACACTTAACACCTCCCTTCAAACTCAAGGGGGAAGACGATTTGAAACATTTAAGTTTGAGCACGTGAAGACGATGTTGTGCTTTGGTCTGCGTTTTAGTAAAAAAAATCAGCCACTGGAGAGCAATTGTTTTCTGATGGCAATGGTACCGAGTAAAGTGTGCATCAACACCAATATGCTTTGCAAGTACATGTTTGACAGGATCATTGGCAATTTGTATGGCTCCAGTATTATCACAAAGAATAGGTGTAGGAGCATCACAAGTAACACCAAAATCAGCAGGCAGCCATCGGAGCCAAACAATTTCTAAAGTAGTAGTGGCAAGTGCTCGGAGTTCAGCCTCTGTACTGGATCGAGAGACCGCCACCTGCTTCTTGGACTTCCATGTGATAGGTGATAATCCAAGAAGAATACAATATCCAGTGATAGAACAACGATCTGTCGGATCACTTGCCCACGTGGCATCCAAGTAAGCATGAAGCTGAAGCGGACTATCACTGGCATAAAACAAACATTGAGAAGATGTCCCCCTCAAATATCGTAAAACACAAAGAAGATGACCAAAATGAACCGAAGTAGGAGCACTCGCAAACTGACTCAGAATATGAACAGCATGAGCAATATCAGGCCTGGTGACAGTAAGTTAAACTAGGCTGCCTATAATGTGATGATATCGAGATGGATTTGCAAGAGGTCTACCATCAGTTGGACCAAGCTGCAAATGAAGATCCATAGGTGTTGCAGCTGTCCGATTATCAGTAATTCCAGAACAGGCAATCAAATCTTGAATATATTTGGTCTGGGAAATATAATACCCCTTGGCAGAATTTGAGAACTCAATCTCCAAAAAATAGCTGAGAGATCTCAAGTCAGACATTTGAAATTGTTCACTTAGCTGTTTCTTGACACTTGAAATATGATCTGCATTGTCTCCTGTTATCAACATATCATCAACATATAAAAGATGTAGGGCACTCGTGGTGAAAGATGAAGAAATAAGGCAGGATCATGATCACTAGGTGTAAAACCAGCAGCCTTTATCACAGATACAAATCGCTCAAACCAAGTGCGAGGAGCTTGTCTGAGACCATATAGAGCACGGCGTAGCCGGCATACATGACCAGGAGGAGCATCAACTCCCGGAGGAGGATGAATATAAACTTCTTCATGCAGATCACCATGAAGAAAAGCATTCTTATATCCATCTCATAGATAGTCCAAGAACGAGCAGTAGCAACTGCAATCCTAGTACAAACAGTAGCCATGTGTGCTACAAGAGCAAAAGTTTCATCATAATCGCGTCCCTGAGTTTGTTGAAAACCTCTAACAATAAGATGAGCTTTATGTCTCTCAATAGAGCCATCTGATTTTCTCTTGATTTTAAATACCCACTTGCTGGTAATGGGCACAGCACGTGATGGTAATGGAACAATTTCCCAAGTCTGTGTACGATCAAGAGCAGCAAGTTCTTCAGTCATAGCAAATTGCCATTCTGGAATAACAGAAGCTTCCTGATAAGAGGAGGGCTCATCAACAACAACACCCGCATGAGATTGTGTAACACATGGAAAACCATATCTGTCAATAGATTCCAAAGTGGCACGATCACGTAGATTGTATCCATCGGCAACCTGTGGCTCATCAGAAATAACAAGTGACTCATCAATGTTAGCAGCATCATCATAAACAGGAACATGAGGACTGGCTGAAGGGGGGGGGGGGGGAACCAGATGAAGGATCTACGTGATGTTTGGGACGACGAGTGTAGACATGCTTGATAGGAGGTTTGGATGGAAGAGATAGTGGTGGTGGAGCGGGTGGTGTATCTAGGGATGGAGGGCCATTAGAACTAAGAGGAGGAAGACACAAAAAAGATGTGGACTCGATTGGAGAATATGAGGGATGTGTGGCAGGGTTATAAAAGAATGGACAGTTCTCATCAAAAGTCACATCTCAAGAAATACGAATGTGGCGTGCAGAAGGATCATAACAACGAATAGCCCTTAAGCTCAGTGCTATAACCCAAAAAGACACACTCAACAGACTGAGCTGTTAACTTGGTACGCTCACGAGGAGAAAGCAACACGTAACAAGTACAGCCAAAACCCAAAGATGATCATAATGAGGAGGAGTACCAAATAGCACTTCACCTGGGGTTTTACCAGACAATTTGGATGATGGTTGTCTGTTAATAAGATAAATAGCTGTAGAGATGGCTTCTCCCCATAAATGAGATGGAAGAAGGAGGCGATCAATAGGGTGCGACCAGTCTCAATAAGATGACGATGTTTACTTTTAGCAACACCATTCTGAGCATGAGCGCCAGGACATGAGATTTTGGCAAGAGTACCCTTAGAGGTCAAAAGATGACGAAACCTGTCAGATAAATACTCACCACCAGAGTCAGATCGAAAGGCTCGAATAGGAGTTGAAAACTGAGTATGAACCATATGAGCAAAAGATTGATAAATAGAGCACAACTCAGAGCGGTGTTTCATAAAATAGACCCATGTATATCGAGAATGATCATCAATAAAAATAACATAATACTTATGATGACCTTGTGTAGAAAAAGGTGCAGGACCCCATACCTCAGAATGAATAAGATCAAAAGGCTTCTCCGAATGAGAAGAACAAGAGAAATATGGAAGTTGTATTTGTTTTCCAAGTTTGCAACATAGTAGCAATGGTGCTTGTCTTATCTAAATAACAGAAGTGCATGTTAGTTTATGGGCTCAATTCTCAGTTACAATAGTCAAATACTTCACAAGCATTCACAAAAGCTTAATGTTTTCTGATTTGAGTCAAGCTATCTGAAATTATTTTTTCAGCTAATACTTAAATGCTTGTTTGTGTAAATTTTGCAGGACACCCTTTATACGGGATCCATATCTAGGGAACAAATCGCGGAGGTGGCTGTGGAAGCATTGTTGTGCCCAGAGGCTTCCTTCAAAGTCGTTGAGATTGTCTCCCACGCTGATGCCCCAAATCGTCCTCTGAAGGATATGTTTACTGCAACTAAGCAAAACTAAATGCTCCATCATATCAGTTACTTAGACAGCAGACACCATTCCAAAATGATCAGGATGATAGTTTTGTACAAATGAGAATGTACTTATTAGAATGACAGGATATGTCAAATCTGAGTAAAGTGAGTTTTTACTTACTAGTATATTATCTGTATTTTCCTTTGCAATAAAGTATATATATCAAAACTTTGATGAAATCATATATAGCTTATTGTCAAATCTGTATTAGAATGTCAAATCTTTATTTTTGGAAAGAAAAGATTATTTTTTTCGAAATACTACTTGTGAAGTACTAGAATGTATAGGATGTTACATCGTGCTGTAAAGTACAGAAGTGGATGCGCCAACCTGGCTGGGGCTAGCAATTATGCTGAGGACATGAGAGATGAGACATTGGAAGAATCAGAATACATAGGTGATAAGAACATTAACAATCTATTCAAATTTGAACTAATCATGCTATTCTAAACAACATCATTTAGATGAGGGAGTATTCTACAGGAACAGAAAGGCTATTACTAGGAACTGTCAGCAGGTAGCAGCCAAGTCACAAGCACCACTACAATGGTACACATTTTCACCACCAGACATGCTGTTTTCCTTTCCCCATGACTTTTTTTCCTAAAGCTAATACTCGTACAATGCTTTCCATAACTCTTAACTCTGATTTTAGAATATTGTTCTAATTGACACATTTGACTTTTGACATTAACTTTGACTATTTATCTTATTCAAAAATTTGTTAAAATATGTAAAATTATTAACCATGTATAAAATGTGACTAATGATAAAGCAAATTATAACAAAATTTTACACATTTAAATAAATTTTTTGAATAAGACAAATGGTCAAAGTTTATGTTAGAAGTCAACGGTGTCAGTAATTTAAAACCGGAAGAGTAGCTTTGGTGGCAAAGTCCTCTTGCATGCTTTTACAGCTCCTCTAAAAGTAGGCCATATATCTCCTCATCCTCCACATCAAAATTCACTTTCCCATGAACCTTTTTTTAACTCTTTCTTTTTCAAGTCAGAAAACATGTCTGGCCAAAATCTTTCAGCAGATTGAAATACCTCCTGCAAGTCACATCTGAAACGAAACTATAAAAAGGCAGAGAACATAGATGTTAGCTATGACATTTCCAGGATTCAAGTTTTAGTGCTTGATCCAAGCATCATACCACAATATGTTTATGTGGTAATTGGTGATTACCTTTATGAATTGCAATTCAGAGTGGAGTATGATATGAATGAAGCAAACCTGCTGCCTATTGTCACACCCCAAATTTCCCAATTTGGGGATGTGAACTTTTCTTCACCAAAATAAAGTAAAATTTCCAATTATTTAAATAATTTTAATTATTATTGGTTTGTTCTTAATTTTAAAAGTATTCAAAATTTCCTTGAAAATAAAGTTTTAAACGTTTTTGTCTAATATTATCTTACTTTAATAAAATGATTTTGTATTTATCTTAAAACCAATCTTATTTGATAAAAAAAAAGTAATAAAGAGGTGTTTTCCCTAAATTTGATTTTTGAAAATATGTCTTTAAAACATAATTTTATTGTGAACTTTGATTCTAGTTGGAAACTTTGAAATGAAGTAAAATGAATCTATCTCAAATTATTTCAATGTTTTGGAAATAATCTTGTAAAATGATTTTTGGTATTTAGAAGATGGTTTTATTTGATTTACAAAAAAAGAGGGTGCTTTCTCACAATTTTAATTTTTGAAAAGATATCTATAAAGTATGATTTTTATTATAAAACTTTGTTTTATTTGAAAAGGTTTCAATGAACGTTTGAAATTAATTTATCTCAAATACTTTCAAATATATTCTTCTATTGTTTCAAAATAAAATAATTGGATAAAATAATTTATAATCAATGAAATAAACAAAAGGAAAGAAAAGAGGTTTTCTCGAATTTTGTATTCTAGAAACAGATGTCTTAAAATATGTTTTTATTTGAAATGGTTCAAATAAAGTGAAATGCATTCATCCTAAAATATTTCAAATTAATCCTCTCATTTTCAAATAATCTAATAATAATAATAATAAAGAATTAAAAGTGAATAAGAAAAGAATTACAAAGGAAATAAGAAAAAGAAAAGAATAAAAAAAATTCCCGCGACCCACCTAGCCCACCGCAACCCCAGCCATTACCCCCTTCACCCTCCCTCGCTTTGACCGACAGCCCGGCCCCGCTTGTCATCCCCTTCCTCCGGCCGCCTTCGCAACAGCCGCGCGCGTCGCCTCAATTTTGTTTTGCCCATCTCCGCGGGATTCCTCCCCTAATCACGTGTCACGACTTCCCCGAGTTGCCGCACCGATATCCCCTATAAATTCCCTAGGAAACAGCGCCGCTCGGCCCTCTCTCTCCTCGACAAAACCTGAGACCCTTGCCGCCTGTCGCGCCGCCCCTTGGAACCGCCCCGGCCACCACCGACCTCGTGCCGGCCTTCCCTGCTCCCCGACGCCCCTGCCCGGCCGATTTCTGCCCCCAGTCGATTCTTGGACGTCGCCCTCGCCACCGCCGAAGATCGCCACCAGCACGTCGCCGTTGCGCCCCCATCTCCTGCGTCCCCCGACCTCGTTCGAGCCCGTGGTGAGAATCCCCACCTTGTCCTCTCTATTTCTCCTTATTTCCGTCGAGAAACCGCCACTGGAGCACCGGGGACCGAGCTCGCCCAATTAACCTTGAAATCAAAGGCCTAGATCTATGCCACGTCACCCAATTAACCTCATCCATCCGATTCAAATCCAAAGGTCAGCTAATCCACGTGTTTCTTTCAATCCAATCCATCCGATCTAGATCCGACGCCCCAAATTAATCCATGAGTTTCCAATAACAAAACAAATACTCAACAAACTCCTAAAATATCTCTTTCCCTTTATATTCCTCCCATCCCCACAACTCCCCACGTCCTTCTCCAACCCCCCCTCATATTTCTCTCTTCCCAACAGATCGCGACCAGCCACCCTGGCTCTGATTTTGATCGACGTTCCCGGAGATCTACCCAACCAAATTGCACCAAATTTTATCAGCAGGTGCACCTTGATGTCCGCTACAACATATCCAAAAATCATAACCATTGGAGTTTAGTAGCTTTCGAGATCTACATTGCAATGACTGCTGCTCCCTGATTTAGATCTGTTCAGCACGTGGGTCGGTAATCTCTTCCTTGTTTTCCTCAATTTCGGCCATCCCCTTGATGAAACTCTTATATCATGTTGTGTTCCAGAAAGTCCCCTTTTCAACCCCTAAAGTATTTGCCAAGATTCCTCACGGTTCCACCAGGAACGTGATTTCCTCATCGACTACCGCTACAGAACAAATACCAGATCCAATTCATCGATCTCCTTTTTAGGTTGAATCAAGTTCAAGTTATCATGTCTCCATCATGTTCCAAAAAATTTCACATGTTTCTGTTCAAATACTTTTTTGAATCTTGCAGTCAATCATCGGAAACGCGCATGTCTTTGCAATACCGTTTGTGCGCAGCCAGACGTGTTGCCTCCGTTCATCACTTATTATCATCTAATACCTTGAAGTTTCCCTGTTGTAGTATAATCCTTTGTGAGTCCCTCAACTTTGTTATCACTCCATAATGACCTTTCAATATTGCATATGATTCTTAGTTTTGGTTGCTTGATTGTTTGGTTGTCGGTTGTTGCATGCTTAGACGAATACGCTTCGGATCCGCTTGCGAGGACTTCAAGAATCAGAACTCCAAGATCATTGAGCAGCAACACAATTACAAAGGCAAGTGTCCTTGACCATCTTGTGCCTAATTTTTAAAATATCTATCTTGTAGTTGCATGCTTGTGCTAAATTGACTACGTACCTATTAATAGCAATACCCAAATTTCCACATTATGCCTTGTCGCCTTAGTTTACTTTACTGTTGGGTAGATCACATGCTTAGATTGCTACTGTCGGGTTGGATGTACTTAAATGGATCATTATACATGCTTCACGAGGATTAATGGAAGATTAATAGCAACTTGGATAGTGATGATTTGGGTGATATGGTTGGTGTAGGACGGTGTGCAGGGTTACTAGCACTGTTCTTTGGTAAGTTATCTTCCCAAATCTAAGGACCGGTTCGTGGAGCGACCACCCATGTGTTCCGTACAGCCACGATGCTAAGAATGGGCGCGGCCTAGCGTAGTAAGTGATGAAAACCAGTTCTGTGCGTGCCAGCTGGTAGAGCGGGGAAAGCGGGTTACGCCTGGATCCGACTGGAGAGAGATGTGTGGGGAAGGGAGGGTTACTCCCGTGAACTATTCGGCATAAGAGGGGGCCTCTCGAGTTCCGGTTAGTGTCCGACAAGTGAAACCTTAGTGGGCACGTACAAATTGGCAGAAGTCATGGAAAAGCCTCGTAGTGATCTCTTGGCCCTCACACGAAAGGAAGTGTGCGAGTGCGACGGCACAGGCATAATGGAGATTCTTTTTAGTCACCTGGCAACAAGGGATGAAATCACTACTTGTGGGGAAATTTGTACAACCTCTGCAGAGTGTAAAACTATCATGACAGTCGTGCTCACGGTCACGAGCATTGCATGGACCCTCACATGATTAGTGGGATTTTGGTATGGTTTGGTTGGTGAGCACAGTGGGAGACTAATTTGGTTCTGATGTTGGTGCTGCAGCCGAGTAGGCTGCAAGCATGTTGGTTTATAGGTGCGATGTCTTTCACTTAGTAAATAAGTGCTTAATAGAAAGTGTGTCTCTATTGTGTGCGTTTATGCAAAAGAACCCTATGTTGCCTTTGCCTTGTTTGTTACCACATGTCATCTTTTCCCACACTTGCTGAGTACATCCCGTACTCAACTTTGCCTTTATCAATGTTGCTCAGTAGAAAGCAAAGTTTAAGAGGAAGTTGAAGACACAAGAGTGGAAGTTTAGGTTTGCCGTCTTTCCGGTCGACTGCCTGTGGAAGCTGCGCTACGTTTGGTTTTCTTTTCTGCTGCAATTCGGTAATCGTTTTAATTCTTTTTATTCGCGACGTTGTTCTGTTTTACCATTAATGAAGTCACTTTATGTGTGAAACTTAATTTTTGGGCACACATAAAGGGTCACTTGGTTTTAGCCTTAAAATCGGGTGTGACACCTATAGATGTGGATAACGTAAGTGATGGTGGCGTTGGGGTTGATGCAGTGGATATGGGCCCAGAGTACCAGAATGTAACAGGTCTACAAAACAACCCGGGAGCAGGAACAGGTGGTTCTCAAGCTGAACAGCAGTCTCAGCCGACGGTGAGTGCGCCACAAGGCAATCAAACCCTCACTGTAATACATTCTGACATTATTCCACCAGGGTTCTCGGTTATTCCACAGGCTACTGTTTTAACTGAGCTGGACAATCCAGAGGTTGAGGTTCAAATGTTTTCTGATGAGAACCATGAGGAGAACAAGATTCTGATTCAAGATTCTGAGAAGGTAGGAATGAAAGAGAAGGAAGTTTCAAAGGAAACCACAGAAGCTCTTGCGTCTAAACCTGAACCAAAATCAGGAGTGCTGCGTAGGAGCAAGAGGTGTGCCGGGACTGTAGATGACTACTCTTCCGAGCACACTGAAAAGATTAAGGCCTCCTACAACTCTCCGACTTCCCTGTCCAAAGGTAACATGCTTCACACTCTTTTGTTAATTTTCCTATGGAGTCTATTACTTTTAGATGTGAGAATATAGGGATCATTCTAGGTTATGACATTAAAGTACAAAATTTAGTAGACATGACAAAGAAACTAGAAGAAGGTAGATTGTTGTCTCCACAAGTTTTAGATGCTAGGACAAAAGCTCTAGACAAAGAAATTAGATGAGGGAGACTTTTACGTTAAGTTTCGCCAATGTAATAAGAGTGACAATTTCAAATGGGCTTTGGTAGCTGTGTACGGTCTGGCACAACTAGATCACAAAGAAAATTTCCTTAAAGAACTTGTCCAAATGTGTAGTCACGAAGCTTTACCAATTATTATTGGTGGCGACTTTAACATTTTGAGAAGTTAAGCTGAGAAAAATAATAATAACTATGATCATCGATGGCCATTCCTTTAATGCAATTATTGATGGTTTGACAATTTACATGGGCTAATAATCTAATCAATCCAACATATGAGAAGCTAGATAGGATTCTGATATCAACAGAATAGGAACAACACTTTCCTTTATCAACAGTTGAGGCTTTAACAAGAGAAATTTCTGATCATAACCCACTCCTACTTAATACTAGATAAACATTTCCTGGAAAACCGAACCTACTTAAGTTTGAATATGGATGGCTTCTCCGAGATAGCTTCTATGATTTGGTTAAGGAGATCTGGTGTAAGGATCAGGATGGTGAAAACCTCTATGGAAATATGGCAAGCAAAAATAAGAAAACTTCACCAATATTTGAGAGGTTGGGCAAAAGATGTGAGTGGTAAAAATAAGAAACAAAAGAAAATGCTTCTAAACAAGTTGGATGAAATAAATAAGAAAGCCGAAACATGTCTGTTATTACCACAAAAAATTGACTTGAAACAATGTTCAAACAATAGACTTGTACAACTGTTATGGGAGGAAGAAATA
>BCLG01000931.1:11852-37377 GCA_001602295.1 Zoysia matrella | reverse complement strand
TGCTTTTGCATGTTTAATCCATAATTAATTTTATGTGCATTGTTAATTAGTGAAATTTTCCATGAATGTCCCTTAGGGTATTAAATAACAGTATAAAAATGTTTTTAGGCTAATTTCCTCATTAATTATATTATAATTAATTTATCTTTGTTTTCTAGTAATTAATTCATAGTAATTAGAATATTTGTTAAAAATTCACCAAATTTTGTCTTAATTTCTATTTACTGAAACTGGACCCATCAAAATTGGTTATAGTACTGTAACATTACTAAATATTATTAAATTAGTTTATCTAACCAAATTAAATGAATTACCTTAGTAAATAACTACAACATCTAAACTAGATTTGGATAAATTACTTAAGGTAGTTATAATTAACCTTTAAGCTCTACTGGTGACCTCTTAGGTTTAATTTATGTTAATTACTTTACTATTTTAGAGTGAATGACTAACTAAATTAAGTATCTACCCCATCTAGTAATTGAAAAGATTATAATGCATTAATCAATTAGTAACTTTCGTAATTACCAGAACTAGTTCTTTCATATGTCAACTCAATAAATAAATATTGATTTATTTCAGTGCATTTGTATCATTGCATTGCATAGCATGCTTTTTCTTACTAGCGTTTATTTTCTTGTTTAGTGAATAAAGCTTCGGAGAGTATCATGGGTGATGGGAAAAAAGGGAGCTGTTGTGCTTGATTGTTGTGGAACACCTGCAAACTCAAACTCAAAGCAAGCACCTTGCATTTGAACTCTATTTTGGATCAATTGTTAATATTGATTTATTTCAGTTATGGTAATATCTTGCATTAGGTCGGGTATTAGCGGTATATGTGGGTTAAATCCTAATTGTTGCATTATCCATTCTTTGATTATTTGCTCTACCTCATCCTTGAATGTTCTTGTCCAGGGTGAGAGTTTCTCATTTTATGATGTGTCTTGCTTAGAGCGGTAGAAGTCGAATCAGTGGAAGGTCACCACTGTTTCGCGAGTATAGGATATTTATTTACCTGGTTACTCATATAGCTGGGCTAAACCTAAGGATGAATAAATTAGAGACCGGACGGGGGTGACATATAGGATGGATTGGGAAGGCCGAGCCTTCACGGTGGTAGCCACGTTTGTGTCGATTAAGGACCGACCGTTGTTAGTGTTGGCCTAAGCACTTTTCGTTCATACCACATGTCAAATATAATGGTAAGATAAGCTGAATATCTCATTTGCATACCAGCGTTTGGGCGATGATGGCATGTCTTGACTGACAAGCACGAGTGACCGCTGGGCTCCCATAAGACGCAGGACCGATCCTCTCTGACATGTTGATTGTCTAACCGTTCAGGAATAGATGAGAGAAAGGTTGACATGAGTGTCCTCTGGTGTAACTTTAGCGGGTTACATGAGTCGTGTGGGTACAGTTAGACTCCTCTGCAGGGTGTACAATTGATTCGAATCGCCGCGGTCCCGGTCATGACCAAGCTTAGTGTCTATCAATGTTCATCGTAGTTAACAACTTCACCTAACTAAGCACATCTGAAAAGGTTATCAGCTAGTATGGAGGAGAGGTATTGTGGACACGTCTCAAATATTGTTGTTACTATTATCTTGGGTTACTTAAGGGCATGGGTTACGTAGGTGTCTTATACCCCTAAGGATGTTTGCTTTATGCTTGCTTAATGCCATTTTACCTTAATTATTGCTTTATGCAAAAAGTTTTAACCTATGGTCTTATCGTTGCTATTTAACCCTATGCATTATCCTTGGAGTCGGGACTAGCCCACGGGTAAGTCTTGCTGAGTACCTTCGTACTCACATTTGTTTTGTTGGAGTTTTGCAGGTGCTGTTATTGTTTGCCCCTTTCAAGCGTGATGGTGGTGTTCGTGGGCTGACCACAATCATCCTTTTTTATTTGTTTTGAAAATAAAAGTTTCCGTTGCGTGTATTGTTGACTATCCTCGTTAGAACCTAAACTAATTTGGCCTTTGTTGAACTATGATTTTAGAAAGTTTGGGAGTTGAACGCTATGACCCTGTTACTCTCATTCATGTAAGTTTGTTATATCTTTCTTTACTTATGAACGGTAATAATTTCCCAAATTATTTTTAAAGTATGTGTATCCCTTTGCAATGTATACAATGTTAGTTACCAATATGCTCTCGTCTTGGGCGATGTTTGAAAAGCATATCGAAGGACTACCGGGGTTGGTTTCTCGTTAGTCGAATTTATAGCTTGTGTGTCGCTTATGGACTGCAAGCTAATTTGACTAATTGAAACTCAACTTGGACGGTTCCTGACAGGCGATGTCGGGGTGGGAGCGTCACATCCTGAGAATTTAGCGCAGCGGCAGAGGAGGGCGGCGGCTAGGGCGTCGTAAGCCGACGAGTGGCGGTGGCCATGGTACGAATCCACGCAATTAAGAGATTCTCTGGTGATGATGACGATGGCGGCTGTGCCGCGAGCTCGCCAAAACTCTAAAAATTACTGAATGCAATGACGTAATTTGCACTTATCAAAAGAAATTACTGAAAAAATCGAAGAAAATTACTGAAGAAGACAAAATTACTGACGGAGTCGAGAAATTACTGAAGCGATCCTAACAAGAAATTACTGAAGGTAAGTTAGTGAAAAAAAGTTAGTCGGTTGATAGGCGCGGGTCGCAAGCGCATCAGTTTTGGTCCATTGGCTTAGTCATTAGCTGGTTAATTGGCTATGCGTGAAAAATAGCAAAAATATATATATATATATATATTAAAGTATAAATATAAAAAATATATCCTTATATTTTGCATTAATTTTAAGGAATATGGTGAAACAGATCAAAAATAGAGTAACTGTTTGCGATAATTTTTTTGAAATTTATAATTCAAAATTAGAGCTGAAATGACATAACAAATGGTGATGTGTATAACACGTGTGCAGTCCCATCAGCTCAGGATGAAAATGATCCTCTAATTAAAATTTATAAACTAAATTAAATTTTAAATATAAAATTAAACTTTTGACCATAGCTCAGAGATGAGATTATCCCATTTAAAATTGAAGGAAGTAACTTTATAATGGAGTATTGATTTTGTTGACGCTTTATTGATTTCGCTTTCGGACCGATTCCTCTTCCGCTTGGTTTCAACCATTTTCGTCGCCTGCTCGCACTCACGAGTCACGACAACCAGGCCGGCCCACCTAGGCATTGCAGCATGCACCCACCAGCCTTTTATTTCGCAATCAGACAGTGGAACACGCTCTCCGCATGTCAGGCAGGACGCCAGCTGCCAGCCAGCATGGCGGACGCGGGGGTGACGGGGGTGGTGGCGAAGCTGGGAGAGTTGGCGGCAGCGGAAGCAACGGCGCTGCTGCGCGTGGACGCCGAGATTCGGGCGCTGCGCCGGAAGCTGGCCTACCTGCAGGCGCTGGTCCGTGGGGCCGACCGCCAGCGCCGCGGCCGCGCCACCGAGCTGCTCTTGCTCTGGCTGCGCGAGACCAGGGAGGTCGCCTTGGAGGTCGAGGACGCCATCGACGAGTTCCACCTCCGCGTCGAGACCGTCCATCTACGGGCCAAGCGACGCGGCCGCGGGTGGTGGGGCTGGCACCTCTCCGTCGTCGACCTCGTTCATGGTCTCGCCGCGCAGGTGAATTTCTCGCTGTGGGTGTGAATTATTGTTTATCGGCCGGGATTTTGCTTTATTTTAGATCGAATTATAGTAGTACGTCTCCATGAAGGCCAAACCTTTTCATCTGGGTAGCATACCTTTCCTGAGTTTTTTAATCAAGCATCAATATTAACTTGTCACGTCAGCTACTGTCCTTTTGCATACCTCAGTTACGTGAGTGAATAATTTTTGTTTACACATCAGAGATGGGAATAGCCTGCACGAGTACATGCATCTGCATTGATGGTTTACAAAATTGTTTATGCAGATTGTTGTTCGTCATGGGCTGTCAAATCAGATTCTGAAGATCAATGAAAGGATCATTGAACTTAATGAGAACAAGGAAACATATCAGATTGAAAGTTGTCCTTCTGAAATTTGGAGTTCATCATCAGTTGAGACTGATCCTGAATGGTATATTCAGTTTCATTTCCATCACTTTAATTTGATAAACTTTGCCATTGGTCATAGCTTATCATTGATATTTTTGCATACTGGCACGTAGTTTCTTCTCACCTTAATCCCCCCACCCCCCCTGTTTTTTCCATTTACCTCTCTGCTCCTTCGACTGTGTACGTGTCACACTATCATGTGTATATAATAGAGCTGTGTATATAATAGAGCTGCAGAGGACCTTTTATTCCATTTTATTTTACAACTGAAAAGACAGATTGATTGTACTATCTGGAAGTTCTGATTTTTCAAAAAATTTGGTACATAGTTTTGACAAGTAATGGCAAGGTGCCCACACTGCGATGCATGTAGACTTTAAAAGGCTGTGTGCTGTACGCAATGACTTTGAAAACATCATGTGCTGTGCACAATGACTTTAAAACGTTGTGTGCTATACACATACTTGTCTACTGGTAAGTTCGCGTCCTAGTTAGTTAGGGTATAGTTAAAGTACTAGTGATTTATTGCATCAGATCATATAGAGCACACTCATGCATCTGGAAAATGTCTTAACCAAAATCAGTTAGCTGATTCAAGCCGAAGTGAACATCTATTAGATATTAGGCGTCACATGTACAGTATTGCTCTTCTCGTAACAAGTCCAGATCATCTGACCAAAGTCTGAACGACACAAATTAATATGATATTATGATATTGTGTCCTACAGATAATTATGACTCTTTGGGTATACCATAGCAAATTTCCATATAGAAATAGTACATAATAAATTTTTTGTATGCAACTATATGCATTTGTAAGCAAATTACTATTCTGTAGATTTGTAGCTTCAGCATTGAAAGTAAAACCAGTTGATTCATGCTGCAGGTACCAGGACGGATACATCGTAGGCTCCAGACAATGTGAATTTGCAATCCTTAAAGACCAAATCATCAACAAAGAGCAAAATGCTTATCACCGAGCTGTCATCCCAATTTTAGGAGAGTCTGGCATTGGAAAGACAACGCTTGCAAAGAGGCTGTACCATCATCCTGATATCATGAAACACTTCGAATTGCATGCCTGGGTATGTCTTCCACCACATATCAGGTTCGAAGACTACGTAGAGATCATCTACAGGCAGGTCAGTTTACAGGTCCCGGAAGCACCTGCAAAAGTTGTAGCATTTTCACTTGATGATGGAGAAACCACCAATAAGGAAGACAAGCTTTGGCACCACCTTCAGAACAGGAGATACCTACTTGTCCTTGATGATCTGGCCAACATTAGTGATTGGAACTCCTTGATCGATGTGCTGCCAGAGGATAACAATGGCAGCCGAATCTTACTCACATCACGACTCCAAGTGAAGGAAATCAGTCATCTGGACCCGCAGATTGCCCCGGTTGAGCTGACTTATCTTGACATGGTACATGGTGAGGAATTGTTTTGTCAGCAAGTTTTTGGGGCTAAGGAACCTCCACTGTGTTACAGGAACAAAGGGTACTATGAAAAAGTTCACAAGATATCAACAGGTCTTCCTCTGGCCATTATCGTACTTGCAGGAGTATTACGATCAAAGGTGATTCCCATAGAGTGGGATGAGGTGTTCAAGCAACTCGAATGTAATGGCCAACCAAAACCAGTTAAAAGCATATGGTCTTTGGCTTTTGACGACCTACCACATTATCTGAAGTCATGCTTCCTCTACTTTGCCTCCATTTCGGAAAATGTTATTGTTTACCCTGATCGTTTGATTCGTCTCTGGATTGCTGAGGGTTTTGTTGTACCAAGGAAGGCAGAAACCCTCGAGGACGTTGGATTTGAATATCTGAAAGATATGGTCTCTAGAGGGTTGGTCCAAGTCATGGAGAAAGATGCTGGAGGAAGCATTAAGCTGGTAGCCATTCATAATCTGCTTCATGCTTTTGTGGAGTGTGAAGCAGAGGACTCTTGTTTCCTTGAAATTCACCATCATGCAAATGTCCTAAATCCAAATGCAGTGCGGCGCCTTGCCTTGCACAACTATATGGACTCACATGTTCAAATACCTAATTCATTCCCCAAGCTGCGTTCTCTTCTCTGTGATTTTGCAGAAGACCAACGCAGCAGTTCAGTTGTTGATGGGTTGCCACCCCAAGCATCATGGGGCATTATTGCAGAGCTGTGCTTGAGAGCTTGTGGCATTTCTGAGGCCACCAGCATAAAGACATTACGTGGGCTCCACTTCTTGCAGGGCTCTAGATTCCTAAGAGTCATTGATCTGAATGGTCTACAGATGCAAAGGCTTCCGAATGAAATCGGAAGCATAATCCATTTGAGGTACCTTGGCATTAGAAATAGCTGCCTCGAAGAGCTCCCCTCATCCGTATCTGATCTTGACAATCTCCAGACATTGGATGTAAGGAAAACAAATGTAGCTAATGTAGCTGATGAATTTTGGGAAATTGAAGCGCTGAGGCATGTGCTTGCTGAGAAAATGTTGTTGCCCATGTGCCCAGTTCCCCTGAACAATTTGATGACACTCAGTGGTGTGATGCCTTCAGATTCATGGAATGAAAAAATCTGCCCCTTGGAATACATGCTTTGTCTCCGATCATTGTCTTTATCTGGCATTTCAGAACTCCATTCTAAGGCAGTTTCAGCAGCATTGAGGAAACTTGAATTCCTTGTATATCTCAATTTGTCAGGTACACTCCTTCCATTCAACATGTTCGCTGAGTCAAGCATGCGCCGCCTCCAAGTCCTCATCTTGCACGGCAAGCTAGAAGGGGTTAATGATTTGTTGAGTAACAGATATATCCTTCCAAATCTTAACACACTCCATTTGATCAAATCAGACCTGTCACAGTTGTTTATTGACAAGCTTGCCAGACTGCCATGCCTTGTGGAAATGGAGCTATTGGACGGTTCATACAATGATACAGCACTGGTATTTCCTGAGAGGGGATTCCAGAGTCTAAAAAACCTGAAGCTTAGGAATTTGTATAGATTACAGGCTTTAGTGATACACCAAGGAGCCATGCCGATGGTTTCCTTCTTAGCCTTGTATGGTTGTGACAATTTAAGAAAGCTTGATGGCTTGACTACTCTGGAACATCTCCAAGAAGTGGTGCTCTACAACATGGGAGAGGTTGTGGATATTATAAAGCTGATAGATAAGAAGCTTTCAGACAAGGTCAAATGTCTGACTACCCCCATGACGGTAACAGGCAGAGGAGTGACTATGGGTTCCTGGGTCAGAACTTTGGATAGAGCAGCTCGAAAGCAAGTTCTTACCGTGGCTGACATGGAGGGTGATGGTTCTGTTCTAGAGAAAGCGACTGATGACATACAGATACATTACAACTCTGGTGTGTGGATTAGGTCAGAGGAATCGCTCTGATTAAGTCATGCTCAAAGCAGTTGCATATTTACAGAGCATTTAGCAGAAGCATATTATCATGCATAAGTTGTTATCTTATAGTTATATGCCAACTATATGCTGCATAATCTTTGTTGAACTCGAGAGAATATCTGATTTTTCCTCCGATTATGTTTGGAGAGCAAAGGTGAGATTTCTGAAGTAACGCTTCATGTTCCAATGTATAATTAAGGACATCATACGCTACGAAGTCAATGTATTGCTGAAACCAGTAACATGGATGAAAACCTTCTGAATTTTCTTATGTTAATATTGCTTATAATCATGTACCCGTTAATTTTAAAGATTACAAGGATCTAAAGTTCTGGTTTTGTTAGTTTTGTATACCATTTCTTGCTTCACTAACGTGAAGTCAGGCCTATATGGCTGTATACGCATTGCTTGGCAAGCGAACTGGACTATTGCAACATCCAAGTTTAAATAAAGTCGAGGTACATTGCATTTCCAAAATACTGTCCCAGCATAGGGAGTTTGGTGTTGCTAAATACTCCCGTTTTAAAATATTTATCATTTTTGACTATTTGTCTCAATAGAAAATATAATAAATATCATATATTTTGTTATAATTTGCTTTATCATTAATAATATTTGAAATACAATAAATAATTTTATACATATGAATAATTTTTTAATAAGATGAATGATTAAAGATGATATTAGGCGTCAATAGTGTCACTATTTTAGTCGGTTTTAAAATAGTGACACCATTGACTTTTTACATTAACTTTACTACTCGTCTTATTAAAAAATATTCAAATAGGATTAAGAAAATCATAAAAATATATATTGTATTTTATCATACTTATTTGAATAAGATGATAAGATGAAATGTCGAAGTTGATGTTAGAAATTAATAGTGTTAATATTTTAAAATCGGCATTTGAAATTGCAGAAACAGTAATTACTGGCAGTTGAGAACACCGCAAGGAATTCGCATTTCAAGGCCTCTTTAGAACACAAATTTCACTGGAATCACATAATAATTTCATAAAAAGTAGTTCGATTTTACATGAAAAATATATAAAATGGAAAATTTTCTTATGTTCCAAAAGAGGCCTCAATCAATGCTGGGAAGTCTAAAACCAAGAAAAGTCAAGCAGCCATGTGCAGGAACAATGAGCAAAAATTGAGAACCAAGAGCGATCAAAACGGAATATTGCCAAACCAAGCGTTCTTCAGCCTCGTGTCCATCGCGCTCCGCCAATTGCGTGCGGACAGCCGCTGGATGCCGGCGCGAGCGGTCACGAGCTGGGGGTGGATTTTTTTTTTTTCCTGAGCTGGTTAGAAAAATATATCATTATAATTTTTTAAATTTAAAAATATATCATCGCCATGTCATATCAAAGGGATATATCATCAATATTTTAAAAAAATTAACAGCATGTATCAAATTAATTTTTTTATTCATGGGGAAATTTCAGGGCCGCGTGTTCGGTGATCGTGAGATTCGTTGAATGCATACGCAGCGGCGGTAGACCTGGGACGGGCCGTGCCGTCGTGCCTTATCGGGCCGTGCCGGTCGGCCTAACATTGTGAGAATGCGGCCCAAGCATGGCTCAGGGCACAACGGGCCGCTATCGGGCCGTGCCAAGCCCAAGCACGGCCCAACTTCATGCCAAGAGCATGTATAGGTTTCCATCCAGTGAACACGTACGTACTATCTCAGAAATAGTTTTTAGTCATTGAACACGGACTATCACCCATCTACGATTTCATGTAGCGAATACGTATTTTATTTGTTTTAAATGTTTCTTTTACTAGTGTTACATAGATAAATTTTTTAAAAAAATCCGACCAAAATTACACGAGCGTTGCAAGCCTATACTACACATGTCCACCAAATTTGAGTTTAAAATCATCATACATTATGTGTAACAAAAAAAACAAATGAACATATAATTTTTTTGCATTTTTTATCTAAACAAATATAATGATTTTTTAACTGAAATTTTGCATGGGGCTGTTCCAAGGCAAAATGAGGCTCCATAATTTTTGGAGAAATTTTTCATGTATATTTGCTTGAATTTGTGTTCAAATTTTAGAGAAGCTCATAGATGTTACTTTGTTTTTAGATAATGTAAGAGCATTTTAATCTTACACAAGTGTAGGTGTCGTAAAAAATTCTATGCAAAAATTCTATGTGTAGATCTGTGTTTTAGAAACTTCTGTACCAAATTCTATTAAAAAATTCAAATTATTTGATGATTTACAAAAAATTGAAGAGATTCTTAAATAGTAACAAATCTTTAATTGATTGGTCAATACAATTTTGAAAGACAACATCTCAATAAATACACAACCGCATGATAGATCTGAGTTTTATAAGATTTTAGAAAAAAGAATCATCAAATTTGGACAACATATGCAAAATCTATACAAGTTTTAGTCTTAAAACTTGAATAAAAAAAAATAGAACTCTGATGCAGAACTCTTGAACTGGTGCTGACGGGCCCCGCGTGGCAGTAGAAGAAAGAGGTCGGCTGGACTGCTAGCGCTTCGTGGGCCGGCCATAGAATTTGGCCCACGCGCGAGCCGAGGCTGCTCACGGGATTAATCCCACCTCGACTATTTGTCACGGCACCCACCAGATTATATAGTTTGCCGTGTGTAATTGAACCGTTATTAACTGTTGTCTTTGCTTCTCCATTCGTGGGCAGCGTATCGTTCAGAATTCATAGTATGTAATTTTAAAGCCTCGCTCACTCGAGGTACACAAAAATTTGGAGCGATTTCGTGCCACCAGGCTAGATGCGGGCCGTGCCACCCGACGGGCCTAAATCTCAGGCATGGCACGGCCCATGATACAGTTTTGTGCTGGCCCGGCCCGCTAAGCATCGTGGCATGTCGGGCGGTGGGCCGTGCTTTGGGTTGCACGGTCTTGGCCCGGCCCAGCTCCCAGTCTAAGCAGCGGCCACGTAACGAAATTTGCTGGCCTGCTTCGTATTTGTTGCCTGCGCCTCGCAATCGCAACGCACCGCCTTCACAAAAACTAGCAACCACGAGTTTTTTTATTATTTAATCTTTTTAATTATTATTTTTAAAAAAATCATGTCGAACTAAATTTTCAGAATCTAAACAGTTTTATTCGCGACAATCGCAGTGGTGCGACTTTTGAACTAGCTGCGTCATGTGGATCGGTGCGACTTGGGCCACGTCAACTGCAGAATCCTCGCTGTACGCCACGCGAGTCGCGTGACTCACGTGCATAACAATCGGTTGCAAGCCCCGCAGCTTCTTCCTCCTCACTTTCTTCTTCCTTACGCACGTCTGCACTCTTCTTTCTCTCTCCGTCTCCGCGACTTCACCTCTAAAATGCGACCCGGATTGAGCCTCTCCTTTCCTCAAACTTTGAGAAAAAGTCTGAGTGAGGGTATCTCTTTCATTTCCTCCGCGTAGATTTGTTTTTCACGAATGTTTTGTTTGGGTTTGGAGTAGTTAGGATTTAGTGGAATATAAGTAATTTTTGTTACAAGTAGATTTTTTTGGGTATTATTTGTATTAAGATATGTCATTTTGAATCATTTGTTTAGGGTAAGTGGAGTCATTTGTATCCCAAAGAGCCGAAGAAAAATTACGGTTCACCAATATCGGTGGATGGTGAAGTGCCTCCACCGTTTCCTGTTCCGAGGTGTGAATGTAATTCCGTTGCCGAGGTGATTCAGTCCAGACATCCAACAACGACAGCACGTGCATATTATACATGCCCTAACAAAGGCTATGTAAGATTATTGTATTCATTACCGAAGGATTACATTAAATAATAAAGAAATACATATGATTAACATAGATTTCACAGGGTCATTGGAGTAGTTGCAAATTCTTCTAATGTATTGATGATCCAGAGATGGCTGATGAGAGAATTCTACTATTTCCACATAACTCATACGATACGGTCCGTTATGAAGCTTTTGTGTGATGGTTACCTCCACCACCAAATCCTCCTCCTATGACGGATGAGGAGAGGGCGGAAGCATCAAGAAGACGTATCCGCAATCCGCCGTTGTGCAATTGTGGTCGTCGGGCCGAGCTAGAAAGGCCGCCTGCTGGTTTAACATACACACCATTTTTTCGTTGTACTAAGAAGTTCATGGTTAGTAAAGTTAGATGTGAAGTAATGTTTGTGGTAATTCGTGTCATTGCTTAATATTAACAAGTACCATGTCATCATGCAGGATTGTGGGCGAATGTGTGACTTTCAGGAGTGGATATATGGTCCAAATCTCACTATCCAGAACCTGAAGATTGGCCGAATTTGAGTAACAATTTATACTTGCCATGCAATGAGATGCCTGAGGTTTTGTGTCAATGCGGTGTTCGTGCAAGAGAAGGAGTGGTTCCGTCGGAGCTGGCATATGGATGGTACTGTGGCAACAGAGTAGGTGATGATGATGCATGGGTAATATACTAATTTTGTGATATTTGTTTGCATTCTTCATGCTCATTTTCACTTCAGTAGGATGTCAAATACAACTTGTACTTTATTATGCAGCGTACTCGGAGGTATTATTGGGAGGAACGGAGAGATCAGGACGAATTTTACGTGCAACAGAAATTGTATAATCCTAAACAAAGGAAGGAGGTTTTGAGAAGCAGAAGAAAAGAGATCTGGTATGAACATTTGACATGTCCCCCAAGATGGATCATTGAAACAATCCAGAGAGAGTTTGGACTTGATAAAAGGAAGAATAAGCATGATGCCTATGAGATTGCATTGAAGTATTGAAGGGAGATTCGAGAGAAGTATCCTCCTAAGGAGGCATGGAATCATTTGTCTCCGCCATGGCATACAACATTTGCTACGGCTTTAGAGTGTATGTCATGGTGTAAAGAAATGATGGAGAAGCTAGCCGATCCAGTATACCAAGAGGAGTGTCGTCAGAAGGAGTTAGAAGCTCAAAGCGCTAGAGAAAAAGCTTACTATGAGGCAAGACTGAAGGACCCACATTCCTGAGAATTATATTTTGCTAGGTTGGATTAGAGCAAAAAGAAGAGAATGCTAGAGGAAGAAGAGGCAAGAGAACAGGAAAAGAGAAGACAGGAAGAAAAGAAGAGAAACAAGAAGTTGCAATTTAATGCGGATGTGATAAAAGAAATGGTGGCCTGCCTTGGCAAAGGCAAAAGTATAATGAACCCACGTGACGATGAAGATGACTAATTATCCTTCCTTTGTTTTAATTAATGTTAACAATGATGTATGAACTTATTTTTATTGTTGTTGTTGGCGTGATGGACATGTAGTACTTATTATTGTGGTTCTTTCTATGTCTTGTTCTGATGATGTAGTACTAGTAGCGTATGAACAATGTTACTAATTTGATGTTGTGCTATTACCATGTAACGTACACTATGTTATGCTTGTAATCACGTACCTATGTTGATGTGACATGTCGTACCTATCAATGTGACCTGTCATACTGATCTCTGCAGCAGCTCAGGAATTTAATGCGAATGGAATTAATGCCACTTGTAACAGAGACGTCAGTGTCACAGAACATCAATACTGGTCTTTTGCTAAAGTTGGAGCATCCCATGTGAGGTGCAGAATCCCACAGACATAGATTTGGTCCATGGACCCTTGCTTTTGTGCCTATAAAACAGAGTTCGAGTGAATGATTCTCATATCACAGATCAGAATGGCATCCAAACGCAAATCTGAGGTTAGAAATCCCACCATGGGAAGATCGTCCATTCTGTGAATGTGGAGAGCGAGCTAAACTTTCCATATACCATAGTCGTAGGTATTTTCATTGTCCGGAATTAGAACATTATTGTCAGGTAACGATAGTAGCTCATTCAACTACTTATATTTATGCATTCATATGATTATACTTTGTTATGTTACTAAACTTGAAGTGTTTGTATTTCGTATATACAAGCCATGTGACTTTGAAGAATGGTTAGACAACATTCTTGCGCCAAACAATGTTTCATATATCACTGAAATAGAAAGTGATGCTGACCACAATACGTGTACGGAAGAGTATGAGAGGATGCAACGCATGCTACTTGATACCCAACTACAACTACCTGAAAGAGAGATAGGACTCAAGATGGGACATGTTGAACTAGTTAGACGTCGATGTGCCCGTATAAGAAGATAGTATTCTGGCACTGATTAGAAGAAAACACAGTTTATCAATGCTATCATGTATTTCGCAGTATATGTATGCTATGTGTTCCAATGTTTTAGTAAGTAATGTATTCCACAGTCTATGTATGTTATGTATCGCCATGTATCTTTCTTTATCGTTTATGAATATTGTAAACTAGTAGACGTGCACGAAAAGTTCGCGTACAAACGCACGCATGCGTAAACAGTGCAGATTCGCTGTGGAAACAGTGAAAATTACTGCGTCACTTAATTTGACGTGACTACACGTCCTTCGCGAATCAATGCAGTTCCAACTACAGACCATGACGGCTATAAAACCCACCCATTCTATACTCCGCCCGGATTCAACAATAATCAACCATGGGTAGTAGAGGTCATGGGAGGAGAGCCGCTGTTAGGCCACCACATGTGAGATACGATGAGAGTTCTAGTCCATCTTGGTACGACCAACATATTCCCGAGTTTCAGATTCAAACATGCAGAGATTTTGGTATGAGAAATCCATTACGTCCATATGACAGTCGTAAGGAAGAGTGGCCTAAGTGCACACATGGGCTGAAATGCGTTGTACAAATGAAGGTGGAAGGTGGCGGATCTAGTCGTCGCTTCTTTCGGTGCCCTAAGGGAGAGGTTTGTATGCCATTACATATTTTGTTTCGTTGTCATTGCTTATGTTACGGGTAGCTCGTAATTTTTAGTTCATTATTTAGTGGTACTACGATGAACAAACCTGTGGCTGGAGTTGCTGGATTGACCCAACTCCTGTTCCTGCGACCGAAGCATACATCAAGTTCTTTGAAGAACGGATTAAGCATTTGTACGAGGAGTTATGTGACTTGCAAAGACGTGTTGGTGATCCCTACCACATTATAAGCATCATTGATGATAATCCTACGATGTATGATCCGTTTTGCAAGTGCTCCCATCACAAGTCCGGACCTGCGAATCCACCAGTGCCACCGCTAATAAACTATGCGCAGGGCATGTACTATGCATTAGGATCGTCTTCTCAGTTCTAGCCACACCCTCATTATTGTGAGATGTAATCCTACGTGTATGACTATCCGTTGCGTATGACTGTACCCCGCCGTGTCCTGTTCTATGTAATGTTATGTGTATGACGCTTCCGTTGTAGTATGTAATCCTATGTGTATGATTGTAATGTTTCAATATTGAAAAAAAACAAGATATGGACACAATATGTAACTAGTCATGCCATGGGCGTGATGATTTCAGGGAGGGCCTGGATTTTTTAGCCCAGAGGACTGGCGCCACCTTTCCTGGGCCAGTCGCGCCACGGGCTCGCCGATTCCAGTGAGTACCTGGGATTTTTTGGCCGGGCCAGTTGCGCCAGACAGCCTGGTGCGGCAAGTCGCGCCACAGGCTCACCGATTCCAGTGAGTTCCTGGGATTTTTTGGCCTGGCTAGTCGCGCCACGGGCTCGCCAATTCCGGGGAGTGCCACGGCTCGAGCCAGCCGAGTCGCGCCATAGTGTCTGGCGCGAGTCATGCAGGAGTCGCGCCATTCCCACTGGCGTGAGTCCTGTGCACATAGAATTTAATTGTTACCTCCACTGATTTTGCGACAGAGTTAAAACAGGACATACAACAAATTCAGCTGAAACACAGAGTTCAACATTCTTAGAAGGAACAAGCTCGACACATTCAACATCCATATTTCCACATTTAATATAGTTCAACACATATAACATAGTTTTACATGTTCCACATGTTCAACATCTACATAGTTCCAGACATTCGACATCCACATAGTTCAACACATCAAACATCCATAGTTCGTAGCACAAACAAAGCAAGAGACACATAGTTCCCAGAAGACAAATCATTCCACATCCATAGTGCAAATGAAATGCTTCAAGTACCAGGTGTGAACAGCCTGTTCCTCTTTCTCTGGCGGCCCGGATTAGTAGGAAGCACGTTGCCACTGTCAACATCCCTTCTACGTCTGGCTGGGCGACAGTGAGGAACTGGCGTGGCATGCTGACTTCCCTGTGGTGCATCGTGGAGCTGCGACCACCCAATAATGTCCTGTGTTCCGTACTTTTGTTAGATAAAGTAATAGGACACAATAAAAGGATAGGAAATGAAGTACAGAACCTGAGTCTGATGTGGCTGATCATCGGTGCTGTCGTCGCTATCCTCACGTGCACGAGTTGAGGACGATGGCATAAGAGCGCGAGAGCTGGAGGCTTCGCCGTGCGACGTTGCGGGTGGATGGACATCACGTGCGTTGATACATTTCAGCTAAGTGCAAGTCGACGACAGCTCTTACACACCCTCTATATAAGTTGCATGTAAGTACTTACATTGACAAAAATGTAAAGATGTGTAGTGGAGTTAAAAGACAAGAAATGTACCATGACAAAGGCTCGTAGGGCACCTTCAGCATGCTGGGAACCTTGTGGATAGCGCAATGCTTCTCCAGCCTCATTCGCAAGACGACTAAGCTGCACAGCCTATATAATGCAATGTCAAAGGAAGCGTATGACTAGGAGTGCATGGATGTTGATGGGACATACCGTATAGTCCTCTAATGGCGCCCTCTCAAGTTGTGTTCCAGCTCGTGTTGCTTCATCGTAGTCATCAACATTCTCTTCATCGTCATTTGAATCCGGTAAATCCGCAATATGGCCTTCAGTCACGGATGGCCGGATCTTCAGACGTATGTTCTGCTGCAACCATATGAGGTACTCTCTAATGGTCCGAGATGGTGCTGAGGGCCATCCAAGTAGTGTCTCCTTTGGTCGTGACGTTGGTTCCACATGACAAGATAAGCTTCGTCGCTGCCCGATCATATGCACCCTTCTGCTTCCTCCTGTCAATTCTGTTGTGCTGTATGTTAGTATCAATGTACTAGTACAAAGAGAACAATGAAAGGTAGTACAAGAGGTTACTTGTGTAAATTTTGGTTTGTGCTTGGATGCGTGACATCAGCTTCCTGCAAGCGCCCAAACTGCCTCATGACGCGTCAGGGCAAGTGCCAATCCACGACATAGAAAAATATGAGTGGAACCTCGCACCTCCACAAGTCAGCGTCACATCTACACATGTCCGAGAGGCCCAATTCAAGAACTTCTTCGCGCTCATATGGCATCCAAGTGACCTGCAAAATAACAATATTCATATATAGACGTGTACAAAGTACATACTATATACCAAAAAAATCGCAAAACAAACGTACTTGTTTATGAGTTAGCACATCAAGCTCATTTGTGTATCCTAGATACCGTCGTTGAGCATTGCCAACGACATTAATACAGTTCTTCCACAGGAAAACAACTGTAGGCCTGGACCCTTCATCTTCGTGACTCCAAACCTATGAAAATTGAGAAAGTTAGTTCTCTTCAAAAATCCAACATTTAGAGAAGCATGTATGTAATTAAAAGTGAAGTCGTAATACAAATCTCGTTAGGTCCTCGCGATGGCCTACCAACAGGAAAGTGCTCCCACATCCACACTTGAAGGAGATAAGTACAACCTCCAAGATTGGCATTTTCTCCACTCCTCAATCAAGCAACACAAAGCTGTCTATACAGCCAACCAAGTGTAGCAGATCCTCAGCTATACGCACTAATGTCCTCCCATGAGTGGCTCAAAATTGGTAGAAACATCCAGGATATCGTGTTCCCGCTAGCATCGAAGAACAAGTAACTACCTAGCAAGTGCCATAACCAAGCTCTCGCATGACGCTCTATGACAATGTCAGGGAGCTCACCATCGGGCAATGCACCAAAGTCCTGGCGGAACCAATGGGAACTGACTTCGGATGTCTTCGAGTCTCTTGCATCTTGCACTGGATCCGGGGGCCTTATTCCAGTAAGATGCTCAGCTTGATCATGCCAACCCTGCGGTTGCACCCAACCACACATTGCTGCTCCGTCAATGGGTAGCCCAAGCATCATAGCAACATCCATCAAAGTAATGGTGAGCTCCCCACATGGCAAGTGGAAGGTGTGGGTCTCCGGGCGCCATCGATCTACCAGTGCAGTCAGTGCAGGGACGTCCATTGTCGGTAACCCCGCATTGACGATACGAGCGAGTGGCAAAAAACTAGCTCGTCGTATGAACGGCGCATACCATTCGTCCCATGGTAGCGGATTGTGGGTGCGGGCACAAAGCAGTCGTAGAAACTGCAATTTTAAAGCCAATCAAATGTGAGCAATGGTCACCATGTTTACAAAGTAAAAAGGAGTGATGAGATTTGAAAATGGACTTACACGTCGTTCATCCACCAGGAGGTGGGTTCGATGCATCGTGTCGTAGTTCGTGTCAAAGAGTGGGAAGACCGGGTGGGGCGCCATATGCCTGCAATACGAAATAGTTAGTTAATACGAACAAAAAAAATACGTGAAGAGAAACATGAAACCATGCCATGCATTTTCATACCTGCGAGGAACAACTCCCCACGATTGTATTATGTCGGCTTTTACTATGACGTTTTGGTTTGTTCTTAGGACCTAACTTATGCCTCTCCATTCGATGGCCCTCTTTATGGCATATAGAACAACGTTGCTGTACAGGGTCCTCGTTAAAATCATCGTAACCGTAAGCATCAAGGCCATAACCTTTTTCTATATCATCCATTTCATTTTGTAGTCGTTTTTTCTTTCGCCTACCCTTTTTGTTCTTACATAAGACAGCACCTGGAATGTAGTCAAGATCAGTGTACTCCGGCCATCTAGTCTTATCAAGACATGGTTCAAAGGTGGATTCCCATGTTTTAAGGCACGCTTGTTTCGAGTAGAATGGACTCAAATATGTCCTACATTCACTGTCCACACCTCTAACTCGACATGCTGTGATGACATGTGAGCACGGGACATGCAACAATTGAGGTGTCTTACATATGTATGTAACATTGTCCCTTATCTCCACCCTAAATACACGACCTCCGGATCTTTCACCACTAATGTTTGTGTGAGAAACAGATCTAACTTCGTACATGAATTGCCTTGGGTTGAAAAGACAAGCTTCTTGGATAGTTGAGATAAGCCCTTGAGTATCTAAGTGTTTAACTATGGGGGCTCCCCATTTATCTTCAGCTTCAATGCCCTGTCGTGCCTTCAACCACCGGTTCACAAAATAGAAATTGCACTTCTGGAAAGTGAATTCTATAATAGCAGAAACTGACAATCCTCGGATCTCTTTTAGAACATTGTTGAACACTTCTAACACATTCGTTGTCATTGGGCCATATCTAGATCCTCCATTATCATAAGCTAGAGCCCATTTATGTTTTTCTGCCATTTGTTGATCTAACAATTCTTTTGCACTGTCATTTAAAAGATTGCGGCACTCTTCTAACCATTTATCAAATTGTCTCTCCTCCATAGCCATGCAAACTCTCTTGAGAGATTTGATAACCTCCTTGCTTTTTTGTCCTTACCAGATGTTCGCAGCAAAGTGCCGCATGCACCACCTATGAACTAGTGGAGGGTATCCACAGGCCTTTATGACTATACGAAATCATGCATATCTGCCTATTTGACCTTATCACATTGCGTCTTGTGTGTCTAACAAACCATGACCAACTCGAGTTGTTCTCACTCTCCGTGATGGCAAATGCTAGAGGAATCAGTTGATCTTCAGCATCAATGCCAACTGCTACCATTAATGTCCCCTTGTATTTACGGTCAAAAAAGTGGCATCCACACTAATCACTGGCCGACAATTACTGAAAGCCTCTACACACTGAGAAAAGCACCAAAACACACGGCGGAGCACATGTTTCATCATTCCCTCACCATCGGTACCTAGCATTCCTTGGGTATCTATGAAATATTTTGTTCCAGGATTGTAATGAGCAATTGCACTCAGAATTCTAGGTACAGTATTATAAGACTCTTTCCAATCTCCCCAAAGTTCGGCTATAGCAAACTGTTTCGCCCTCTATGCCTTGCCATACTTCACACGGTAACCGGTGAAACCATGTATAGCCTCAATAAGAGATGCAATAGTGATGTTGTAGTCAGCCCATAACATTGGAGCAATGCGAAGTCCAAGGTTCCTCGTCGTGCATTGTGAATGCACTAGCTTAATATGGGATGTACCGCATGTGTGAGGTTGTCTCACATTGGTCACTTTTCAACGTCCACCATGCTTCTTTTGTACATGGGCCCAAACACTCTAAGGACATGTTGCATGCTGACACTTGATTGTGTACCTCTCTTTCTTGTTCGAGTTACACACTTAGTAAGGTCTATGGTGCCGCACTGCATAGTCCTCGAAGAAATATTTGAGATCTTTGAGTCTCAAAAGTCATACCCTTATTGATGAAAGGGTTTTGAGTATCACTAGGTTGATCCCGTAACCTAAAGCCATTGTCCGTTATAGCATCCTCCGTCCTACTAAGGTCGGCATGCATTGGACCCTTAGGTAACCTTACATTCATATCTTCCAATGCGCGTAACTCATCTTCACTATATATTTTACTCTAATTTATTTCAACATCACCACCTATGCTCTCATGTTCAATAGGTGGCGCTCCATCAAGATCACTAACATCCTCATCTTTAGAACCTACTTCGTTGTCATGAAAATCACTCCCTTCACTCTCCGACAATGACTCCTCCAATCCTTTCGAATATGTTTCTTCTTAGAGTTCTTTTTCCTCTACCTCAAAAGTATCCTCATTGAAATCATTGTTAACAACCGTCCAATCATACACCGGTGACATTGATGGGTTCTCTTCATTCTTCTTCAAACAAGGTTCTACTACAGTCAATACCTCAATTAGCTCCTCCTCCAAATACATATCTTCACATGCTAATGGAATATGACCAACCTCTTCCTTCTCAACTATATCAACTATAACCTCAGCACATTTTGCTTGAGCATCTTTCAAACAGTCCTTATAAAGTTTCCAATCATCTTTCGACGCTAATTTCAACAAAATGTAATGCGCTCTACCGCCACTTCCAGCATCAAACCGACCACGAAACTTAAGACCACTATCCACTCCAATAATAGACTTCACTCTTGCCTCAACCAAAAAGAAGGTGGTTTTCCAAATAAAATCACTTCTTCGCACCTCTTAACCACTTCACCATTTTTATTCAAAATGTAGTGATGGAACAAACGAACTATACGATCCATTCAACAAATACCACTCTAGATTTCGAAAATTATGTATCACAAAACAAAAAATAAATAAAAATTAGTAAACATTGAAAAATAACACATGCACACTATCATACATGTTAATATCATGGTGCGATATGATAATCTATCGATATAATGTGCCTCAAACAACCACATTCGTGCAAATCATCAACTAAAAATCTCTACATTTTACTGAACCTTACCTACCCAAAACCTAACAAAACATGCATAAAAAACAAATCTACACGGATAAAATGGGAGAGCTATCTTCAAGAATCAAATGCTCCAAGTTTGAGAAAGGAGGACGGCCGATCCTCGCTGGATTTTTGAGCCCAAGTCACAGCGAGGAGAGAGAAATCGAAGTCGAGAGCGCGCGCGTGGGGAAAAAGAAAAGAGGAGGAAGAAGCCGCGGGGCTCGCGGTCGACTCTTATGCACGCAAGTCACGCCTAATAGATGAGGCGTGGCACATCGATCGGCGCGACTCGCGTGACGTTCAGCGGGGATTTCGCGGCTGACGTGGTCTGTATAGTGCCGGTCCACGTGGCGCGGCTACTTTAAAAGTCACGCCAGTTCGATTGGCGCGACTAAAACTGTCTGATAATTTAGTTCGCGGATTTTTTAAAATATTAATTAAAAAAATTAAATAATAAAAAAAAAACTCAACAACCACTCAGGGCCGCCCGGTGCTACGCGGCTGCTACCGTGGTCTCCTCCGGAGCGCGAGCGCCCGGCCGGTCCTCCTACCTCCTAGTACCCACCGCCGCCGCCGTCGCGCTTCGGAGATCAATATGGGCCTGGACGTGCGGAGGGCGCAGCCGCTGGAGAGCCACCATCCGCGCCATGGGCTACGCGCCGTCCTCGTCGTCGCCGTCGCCGGGACAATCCCAAGGTGACGTGGCCTGTAGTATTCCCCCATCCAAATTCCTTTCCCCCGTCACCCAAGGTCGTGGCTAGTGGCTACTTTTGGACTTTTGGTGTTTGGAGCGATTGGGCTGCTGTCCTGTCCTGGGACATGGAAGAATAAGGAAGATGCTTTGGTTCTTGATTCCAGAGTTGTAGTTGTGAGATAATCAGTACTAGGAGATTAGCTCAAAAAAATAAAAATTAGCTTAAAAAATCAGTACTAGGAGAAGCGCGGAACAGCAACTGGGGCGTATGGATTGGATATCTTTTTCATAATACAAATCCCTATCGTGCATTTATGCAAGTAATCTTGGATTGCAATGGTGGATGATATTACAAGGAAGCAAAATTAACTTTACAGAAGTATTAAATCGCTTAGAAACGATTCATTTTTATGAGAGAGCTGATTAAAAAGTAACAGGCACAAGATACTGAGGTAGTGCCAATAACATTAATGAATGATGGGTGATACAAGATTTTTTTTCGAACACGTAGGAAAGCTGCGTATATTCGGGCCCCTTTGGTAGACCTCCTAGCTACTGATACTCAAACAAAATTAGGGAAGCTCTATCAAATGTTGTTTTCAGGAGAAGTGATCATTGCTTGATTCTGTGAAGTGATTCTCTGAAATGAACTAAAAGGTTGGGATCTGAAAAAGTAGCTTCTCCTGATTCTGCGAAGTGATTCTCTATCGTGATTCTAGGAGTTTATCCTGAAGAATTAAAGAGAATCAATTTCAATCACAGAATTACTTCATATGAGAATTAGGAGCTGAGAGCTCTGCCAAAGAAGCCGTTTATATATAAGGGAGAAAAGTGTAATACAAGATTATATCCCTAAGAGAATATAATTAGGCAGAAAACCAAGGAAAACACTACAAGGTGGCAACATGATTGCCTAGCTCCCAAGCCATCACAGTGCACCAGCAATAAAACAAAAGAGAAGCACATTGCAACCATACTGAAAAGGCCACTGTCATGTAGGACTCATCGCGGAGGTGCCGTTGCAGCACCGTGTGTACCGTTTAAACAAAGCATCAAACCGAATCCTAGATCCTCCAAGGCTATCTCAAGGTGCATTATATGCAGAAACTTTACTGCATGAAAATCAAGCTAGGCTTATAGCATTTGGCAACAAAGAGTAGTCTCTTGAAAGAACTTACCGTCACACTTTTCTCTTAACAAATCACAAAATATAAAGTCCAGAAAGATGACAGAAATGACAATTGGAATCACTAGTAAAGAGTAGTCTCTTCAAAGAACTTCATGTCACATTTTTTTTTTGCTAAGCCAATTTTTCAGATATTTTTTTCTCACTTTTGGTTTGAATTCATGCTCTGATTTAGCTTATTTTCATTCATGAAGTGTCTGATATGTGATATAAACTTTTGATCACCAATAAACTTTGGTTGTGTTATGATTTGGATTGTATAGTAGTCACCCCACATGTGATACAAACTTTTGAAGGAACATTGTACTGAGCCGCTAACAGCCAATATTCTGTTCTATGGAAGTAGGGAAAACGGGTTTTATATCCGTAAGTGAGGAAGAGTGGAAGAAGCGACTTACAGAAGAACAATATTACGTTACCCGGCAGAAGGGTACTGAGAGAGCGTTTACTGGGTATGTCACCAAGTGTCAATCGTCCATGTGTAGTTCAAAGTTATCTCAATTATTAACTCAGGTCAAATTAAAATGTCGCTCTGTTTTCTGTTTTGTAACCAGGGAATACTGGAACACTAAAACCCCAGGCATTTACCACTGTGTTTGCTGTGACACGCCTCTGTTTGAGTAAGCATCTAACAGGAGTTCATACAAAAAGAAATTTCATTTGCAGATGTGATATATTTGCGTGTGCACTGAAATTTCATCTGCTATTCTGCTCACCGCTTCTTCCTTGCCTTCATTTCAGGTCATCGACAAAGTTCGATAGCGGTACTGGATGGCCATCCTACAACAAACCGATCGGCGAAAATGTAAAGAGCAAGCTTGATGTGTCAATTATATTCATGCCCCGGAGAGAGGTGCTTTGTGCTGCCTGTGATGCTCACTTGGGGCATGTCTTTGATGACGGGCCACCGCCTACAGGGTTGAGATACTGCATTAATAGGTATATGTGAAAGTTCCATTTTCGTTCAGTCACCCTGTCGCTGTTCTCCCTTGTTTTGTTGTTTTTTGATAGCCAAGTTCTTCCTAGTTAGGCTTGCACATTTTTGTGGTGATAAAGTTGTTTTACCACACTTATTATGCTTCAGCAAAACATCTGAGGCTATGAAATGCTAACTATAGGGCGGTTGGCACTTGTTAAATGGATGAGTTTTGTGCTTATTTTTATCCTTTTTCCTGCAGTGCGTCTCTGAGGTTGAAACCTCAGTAGTCTCTGGACTTTGTGGAATGAAGTCTACTACACGCTTGAATGTACCGTGTAAACTTTTGTCTTCCCTATGAATATATTTCACTTTTGGATTTTGGCTGAGCTATTATTTTTTGACACTATAACTGCATGAATCTTAAAACTGTGTCTGTTGATCATAGTAATAAATGTTTTACTGACCAGTTTCAAAAAAATGTTTTACTGACTAATTGTTGCATACTACATCCATTCCAAAATATAAGCATTTTTAGATTTGGATAAGGTCAAAATCTTTTAACTTCTACCAATAATATCTAGAAAATTACATAATTTTTAATATAAAAATATAATTTTCATGAAAGTTTATTTAATTATGAATCCAAAAATCTAATTTTATATGATAAAACATTGTTAATTATATATTATTAGTGGTCATAGTTATAAAAATTTGACTTTAACTAAATTTAGAAATGTTTATATTTTGGACGGAACGGAGGGAGTAATTAGTAAGAAAATTATTGTGTGCTCCTATGAACCCTGTTGATACATAAACTCAGGCTCATGAAGTTCAAACCACCCAATTGCCCCTCTCATCTTATATACTCCCTCCGTTTTTTAATTGATGCCGTCGTTAACTTTTAAATTTAACTTTAACCATTTGTCTTATTAAAAAAATGATAAATTTCATATATTTTGATATAATTTAATTTATCATTAAAGTTATTTGAATCACAACTTAAAATTTTACACGTTCGAGCAAATTTTTTGAATAAGACGAATGGTCAAATTGATTTAAAAGTCAACGACGACGTCAATTTAAAAACAGAGAGTACATGCAAATAATACTCTCTGATGCTTGGCTTTCAAACATTTTTAGCATCACGATGGTAGGGTAGAGCAGTTATTCCACGTGCTAGTTAGCACACACATGGGCAAGCAGCCAGGGGCTCGTGTTTCTCTTGTAACTACTAGTATGGATGGGTAGTGTTTGTGATTGTCATCTAACCTAACATAAAGTTGATCAAATTTGATGTTCCAGATTCACCTTTCGCCTCTCGATCAGACAATCCTTTGGTTGGTTGAAGAGAGCAATAGCTCTAGAGCCAATTCCTTATTTACATTGGAAGATAGCCTGATGTCTTACAAGCCACCAATTTATTTAGCGAATCTGCCATCGGATCATAATTTCATATACCTTACATGCACTATCATGAACTAGGTGTTATTAAATTGAGCTAAAAAAGGACAATTTAAATTTTTTTGCCTAGTTTGTCTTCATGACACTATAATATTGATTATGTTCCATTCATGCAATTATATAATCAATTCATGCCATTATAATAGTGAATATAAATATAACATGAGCACATAATTTTGATGCAATCAAAAAGTTATGAATATGTATTATCTAGATATATATTAATCATATGAAATAAATATTAGATACATTGGTTAAGGTGAATAGTGGCATGTAGGGAACGAAATTCAAAACAAATGGCAGATAAAGAAATTTGAACTTTTTTATGGATTGTAAGGAATTATGCTATTTCCCAATGTTAGATAAGAAATTTTT
>BCLG01000931.1:0-11358 GCA_001602295.1 Zoysia matrella | reverse complement strand
TTCTAAAAGAAGGATCTTTAGGTGTGGAGAATTCAATTTTTTCTTAAAAATTATGAAGTCCAATTTACTCCTCTCAAGTATAGCTAAAGTCCAAATAATTCTTTAAACTATATTTTGGTTTATTTTACCCCGCTAAAACATGATTTTAGGTCAATTTACCTTTTTCATATAATTTGTCTTTTTTTCTCATTAGACAAGCATAATCTTAATATAAAACTTTACATGATGATAAAGCATATCGTAACACATGTTTAAAAAATGATTATAATTTTATATAATTATTTTTATAAGGAAAATATTTAATAGTAAATTAATCTTTGAGATACAAAACTATATGCAAAAAAATAGTAAAAAATTTAAAAAGTATTTTTTTAATATGTATTATGATGTGTTTTATCATCTTGTAAAGTTTCATATCAAGATTACGTTTGTATACGGAGAATTAAAAAATGACAAATTCCATGAGGGGGTAAATTGAACCAAGTTCATATTTGGACGTGGTAAAATAAATCAAAACATAGTTTAGGGGTTTATTTAAACTTAAGTATATTTGAGAAGAGTAAATTAGACTTTATCCTCCATTAAATTAATTGATTAATTTGTCTACCTGTCAAAGCTCGTCTGATGTCCAGCGCGACACAACCTGTTTGACAAAACCAGCTACTAAGCAGGGTTCACTATATCATTTGAACCGGTAACTAGTGGGCATCAATTTAACGAAAACTACGAAAACCAGTTGAAGACATCTACCAATTCAAAAATCAAACTTTGGATAAACCGGCAAATTAGTCGGTTTACTGATTTACTGACCGGTTTCAAATTTTAAAGGGATAAGTTAGTGAAAGTGGGTGCACATCACCTCCAACTTTTTAAAATCGGATACTTAATTTTTTGAAGTACTAAAAATCATATAAATAACATCTTATGCTCTCCTATGCTGTTTTAGACGTGGTTTTAATGTTATGAGCCCACATGTCAGTTTAAAATAAGTCTATTTCATCCGTTCAAGTATCAACAGTGGTCTACTTCACATCTCAAACTTTTAAAAATTGAACTTTTAAGCTTCTGAAGTATTAAAAACTGTCTAGATAACCTTTATATTGTCTAAACAGTTTGCAATACTTTATACAGTTAAAAGTTTGATTTTTTAAGTTTGAAATGTGAAGTAGATCATCATTAAGATTATTTACATGGTTTTTAATACTTCAGGGGGTTAGGGCGTCGGGATTATGTACCTCGGGTACCTACGGGTCCGAAGTGAATATGAAGACTCGGTCATGGGCTACGGCCCACGGACCAATCTATAGCCCACGAAGGACTTCACCGCATCGAGCCATTGAAGATCGTCCCGGCCTTCAGGGGCTGAGGTCGCGCGAACACAATAACCTGACCACTGGAAGGTCGGGGACACATGACGACAAGACTCAACTAATCAACGGCTAGAAAGCCAACGCTCTCGCCTGACCTTGAGGGGTCGGTCACCACCTTAACGGTCAACATCTCACGAAGCACATAGATTTTTAACAATCTGCCGGAGGTAAAACGTTACAAAAAGAGGTAAAGCATCTAGACGATCAGTAAAGCGTTCTGACGAGCGGTAAAGCAAAACTGAGAAGTGTCGTCCCCTACAACTGGACAAAGGATGATCGGAGGACACCGACACCTGCTCCGGTGCCAACGGGCGCCAGAGGATCAACTTCGGCGACAAACACGACCTCACTCGTCAGAAGACCGCTAGGTTCCGTAGGCGCAAAGTTTGTAACCCCGGTCTGACTCTTGTATAAAAGGGTATCAAAGGCCTTAGACGATGAGTTCGAACAAGCCACCGTAACCACATCCACATATGCGTGCTAAGATTTTGCTCGTGCCAAGACTATTTCCCCATTGTACTCACATTTCTAAGTTTATACAATCCACCCACTTCTGAACTCAGAGCATTACGCCTCTCCAAAGACCCGAGTCAGGCTAAACACTAGTCTTTCGTAGATTAAGCCAACTTAAATACGAAGAGTGCACTGTATCTCTCTTCGATTATGTAAATTTTTACTACGTCGATGATAAGAATATGGACAAAAGGTTATCTATACTTATCCCAATTTCAAAATTGAAACCAAACCAGTTTGATCAGTTACCGACTAGATTAACCGGTTTATCCATCGGTTTGATCAGTTAATAAATTTTTAATTTTTTAAAAGTAAAAACTAGAGTACCAAATAAAATCTAACTGGACAAAATTACCATGAAAACCGACTTGTTTTGTTCATTTTGTCAACCATGCTACGACGAATACCGCAGCATCACGGCGTCCTTCACCCCTCGTCCAATCCAACGGCATTCTTCTCCCCCGTCCCCACACCGCCGCTCCAGATTCCAAAACTCCCCCACGCGGCAAGGCACCGCTCTCGCGACCGGCGTCAAGAACGTAGCCCCTTTGCCCTCCAACGCACCCACCGGTAACCCCGCAACGCAAACTCGCTCCTCTTCCCTGCGGTGCCCGCAACCGGATCGAGCCCCTTCGTCGATTCGGCAACGGCGCGATGATCCAGCTGCTCTTCACGGTGCTGGCGGCGGAGGCCGGCATGGCGTTGGCGCTGCTCTTCAAGACGCCGCTGCGGAAGTTGGCCATGCTCGCACTCGACACACTCAAGCGCGGGCGTGGCCCCGTCATGGTGCGCACCGTCGCTGCCACCGTCCTCGTCGTCCTCGCCTCCAGCGTCCACAGCATGGCCAAGATCCGCGGCCGCGCCTCGCGTGAGATCGACGGCACCGGGGCGGGCGGCCTCACCCCCACCGACCAGGTCCTCCTCGCTCGCCACCTCCTCGAGGCCTCGCTCATGGGTACGTCTGTCCGGATTCTCGAACCGTTGTTAAGTTTTGGCACCTCCTCTCTTTAATTTGTCCGATCCAACGGCATTCCTCTGCGGTTGTAGTAACGTCTATAATGATTAGTAACATTAGTTCACATTTTGTATGTTACATGCACTTAGGATGATTCATGAGATTTTCGTTCTCGGTACGATAATATCCCTGAATTGAGTTTTCGCTCCATGTTGTAGTAAATAGAACTATAAATTGTTTGATATAGTCTCATTGCAATTTGGGGACAAAACTTGCAGCAGCAGCTAGCGTATCCAATAAAACATGCAAATGCAGCAAGGTTTTACTAGTACTGTCCCTGTTTGGCACATTCAGAATTTGTCCACATTTGAACAAGATTATAAAGATTGTTATCTGAAACCCCTGATCCCTATCCAAATAAACGTTTTACCTTTTTAAGTACAGAGCTTGAAATGACAGGCCTTCAAATGAAGTTTTCAACCACATCATTACCACCTGTGAAATATATCTATCACGTGAACATCATTTCTTAAATCGTGAAATACAGTGCTCTGTATTTTGACAATATACAAAGTAATGTTTTAGGAATAGACTAAATCAAACAGCACCGGAGTTTGGAAGTTAATTTCAAAACAGATTATATCTTGTTCAAGTAATATCGTACCGGGTTGCGTTACCAATTAACTACATCCGTTCACTTTTATAAGCATTCTAGCATTCAAATTTTATTCCCCAATATATGTTATTCTCACTTACCAATACACATTTCTCTCTTTCCAATACACATTCTCTCTTCCCAATAAATCTCTATCTCTATACCTCTCCTCCTTGTTTCCTGTGTAATATACTTTTTCACTTCTCTTTAATTCCCGCGTCCAGGGCTAGAATGACTTATAAAAGTGAATGAAGAGGATACAAGTTGTGGCTTGCCCAGTTGCCATTTACTCAATAAAGTTTATTATTTTCTTTTAAATTACATGCCTGTATGGGTATATAAATAATTACAGAACCATTCATTTCCACTTGCTTCAAATGGTACTGAGTTCTATTGCCGCTACCTTTTTCACTCGGAGTGATATTCAGATAACTGCAGCTGATTGTTAGCTTTAAGAATACATATTTCTTCCTAATCTTCCAATGAGCCAATAAAGTCCAGATTTAAAGGCCACCACCATCCATGTGAGCTTAAACTTGTGCTTGTCTAACCAATGCTGATTGTTCTAGTTTACAGCAGGGGTCACCCTTGCTGTTCTTCCCTAAAAAAATGAATTGTTCTAGTTTGGCCGAGAATCTTTTATGCACCCTGGTAACAAATAAGTCGCCTGTTTGCAAGAAGCGCAGCAATATTTCCTGACTATTCTCTTTGACTTAGGAGCACTGGCAGAGCGTCATTAGGGCCAGGGGTGGCCATAGCCCCTCCTTAGTTTAGAAATTTCTTTAATAAAGTAGTGATCTCTTAAGTTAAAATACAAAAAGATGCATCAAATTTTATTGTCTAATAACTTTCTCTCCTTTCTTGGCCCCCTCTTCGATGTGCTTCAAGCTCCGCCACTGCTTAGGAGTAGTATTTGTTCATCAAGCCAACAACATGCAGTTTTGCTACATCTGTTTCTTAATCAGTGATGCAGATCATGGTGTTCTCAGTTGTCAATTTCCTTTTACTTCAATTGATTTTTACCCTGAGCAAGTTTATCATAGTTCACTCCGATAGCTGAAGGACTTGAGGAGCCCATTGTGGTCAGAGGACAAATTGTGTTCAAACTTATAGTTGGATTACATCTAAAAAGCATGTGTATGTTAAATGAGTATCTGTGTTGCTTTGGGTAACTAAGGATGATATGGACTCAGGATATGGCCACAACATTATCATTACATTTCTTTGTAGTAAATATGGAAGTAATGAGCTTGGTAAGTTTTGGATTCCTGTTTGTGTATTTGCATCATACATAATTTTGGTTTTTATTTCTTGGCTAGCTGTAGCAGATAAGTGATTAACTGTTGTATACCTGCAAAATTCTTTAACACTATATAATAACATAAAAATAGTGTGTACAAGGAAAAAAACAAGGCAAGTATGACTGAGCTTCCTAGTCAAAGAGGGGGGGGGGGTTCAAAAATTGGTTATGTTTCCAGATGCTGTGCTTCACGATATGTTGCTTTAGCTTGTTAGCTGTGAATGTTTTGCTTGCTTGATCGCCATCTGGGGCAACCTATAATAGCTATTTTATTCAATTCAAATTCAAACTTTTGGATATGCACTCCCTCCCCTTTTAAAATACTGAAAAAAATTCTAGTAGTGACATTCTTTGGGGTCCCTGGGGAGGGCTTAAGCAATGAGGTTGAAATGCAATGAGTATATTCAGGTAGCTGTTCTATATATAGTCCCCGGCTGCACAGTATCTGTGTTCTTTGGTACCATTATGCCATTTTATGGGCAAACTTATTCACAACAAAACATTCTACATTCTTTCAGGATACGCCTTATTCCTTGCTCTAGTTATTGACCGCCTTCACAATTACATCAGAGAAATAAGAGGGTTAAAGAAGAATTTGGAAGCTGTCTCAAAGCAGAAGAAGTCGATATTAGAGGAAAACAAGCATCTCCATGACCAGCAGCAATCAATCAACAAGGATGACTGAGTGATGGTAAGTCCAGTTTTGAAAGTCATAAAATGCATTTTGAATTTCTGATGACAATTGAAATTAACATTTGATAAGGCATCCACGCAGAAACTCCTACCCACATGATGACTGCTGAATCTGAATCAGATTGAGCTTACTTACTGGTAATCTCGGACCCGAGGAGCGCTACTTTTAAGCTTGTGCTTATGTACAGAAACATGTCAACCGCTGAAGAATCTATTAAAGATAGGCATCTGGTGTGTCCCCGAATTCAAAGATGTCCATCTGTAAATAGCTGGTGGGGCAGCTGTTTAATTGAATATTATTTTAACGATAACAAGAAGCCATTCTAATCACATACTGTCAGGTTGTTTCTACTCTCTCCGGTTTTAAAATATTGACACAGTTGATTTTTAACATCAACTTTGACTATTAATTTTATTAAAAAATTTGTTCAAATATATAAAATTATTAGTCATGTTTTAAGTATTGCTGATAATAAAGCCTATTATAATAAAATGTATTATATTTATCATATTTTTTTATAAGGTGAAGATGAATGATCAAAATTGATGTTAAAATCAACTGTGTTAATATTTTGGAGGGATTAGATTAAAGGAGGATTTTTGATAGCTACTCCTACATGACATAGCTAGCTACTAGTTCGGTGATAGCATCATGTAGGCGTGCATCTGGCGCCGTCGCTTGCAAGCCAGCAAACACAATCCATCCCCACTTACACTTCACCCCAGTAGCTGCTTGCCGACGGGCAAGCTGAGCGTGCGCGGAGGTCGACGACACAAACAAGGGCAGCAAGGAAGGATGTTCCCGAATGATCATATCGTCGTCCTTACACTTTTCCTTCTTTCTTTTTTTTTTTTTTGACAAGAACTAGATCAAATTTCATCACGAGAGGCAATGAAATTATAGTTGATTTGGAAAGGAAAAAAAATAGAAGGAAGCAAACATCAGAATTGCAGTTTATGTCTCTGCAACTGAGCTGACTCCAATACTATCTACCGCAAGGAAAACATTCCACTTCTCTAGCTAGAGCGACAACCACATAAACTTGTTTACCTTTTGACCTGCGGGCCAGAACTTCGTCCTCATCTTGGCTACTCATCAGCGCAGGGTCACATGCATGTCTGTAGCGCCTAATTTGTTGGACTTAGGATCTGTTTTTTTTGGCTTTTGCTTTTGTACTTTTAGAAAAGATGACTTAGTGGTTACTTAAAAAGGCTGACTGATAAAATTTGAATGTTGGCTTTTGTAATATATTTTTAGCTTCTCAGCACATCAAAAGGCAGAAAAACAGAGGAAATGTGCTTTTCAGCTTTTAGTTTATTTCATCGCTTTTCAGCTTTTCAAAATCTTGTTTGTTTCAACTTCTGATTTTTCAGTTTTTTCAGCTGAAAAAACCGGTTAAAAAACTGAAACAAACAGGGCTTAGCAAGGTCCACTTACAGGCTTAAAGGCTTCAGTCAATCACTTGCAGCTCTCGTTGCAATAGCTCAAATGTTGATCCAACGTACAGTAGTAATTACATTTACGGACCAGGACTAGCTGGTCACACCGTACATGCTACACTAAGAAGCTGTGTGGTTCTATAAGACACAGAAATGATCGTCCACGCTGCTCCCACACACGAACTGACAGAACTGTTAGTGTGGGAGTGTGAATCCCCACGATGATCGATCACGAGCATGTGCGACAAGCATAGTCCGCGCCAAATGATCAATCTCCACCTTCTCAAAGTGCAAACCGCATGAACGGTGCAGCGATCAAACGGTTTGGACGCATGAACTGTGTTATCGCACAGCACACGACTGGTGGACCGAACCGACGCACCCTCTGCAGCAACTGATGGATGAGCTGGTACAAAAAAAAAAGAAAGAAAAACACGCGAGCGGCGCGGGGTCGCTTAGCGAGCGGTGTGTGGGTTTACGACGAGAACAACTTTGATCAACTAGGGTGCGTTTGGTTGGCGCGTGAAAGTTGTATAGAATATAACCATCTAAATTTTATGTTTGGTTGAAATTAGAGTTAAATATTAGGTTTTTAATTAAGATAAATCTGATCACCTTACTAAAGTTGGTGAGCTTACACCGTTTATATCTGGGCGGCGCGTGTGAGAGTGAAGCACGGTGGAGGCACGGGGCGCGGCGCTGGGACATCAACTGCTACAGTACTAACATTACATCAGAATGAAGTCGACTGCTGTCGTCATCGCAAGCGGTCCACCACACGCACCGAACCGTGCATCCTGAAACATGGCGCATTGCACTCGAGACAGGCTTGGGTCCCCGCGTTTTCTTCTCTGCCCGCAAGCGAAACGGACCCTCACTTCGGTCAGGGCTCCTCGGCAGAGGGCCAGGCCGGCTCGAGTGGTCACTGCAGCGAGCGGACGGCCGGTGTCCACGTCGCCCTCTTTCGCGGTCGTCGTCGCCCAACCGGTGGGGATTGGCCGCCGGCAGCGGTTGTTGCGTGCGGACGACCCTCACTTTTGTTGCGCGCGCACCAATTATGGCCCTACGGGAGGCGTCCAGCATCCCCGTGGTGAAATGATTAACTGCCAAGGTCGCCGGGGTGAGTGATTCTGCCAATAGATTACTTCTGAGAATGTGTGTGGCGTGGGTGCCCTTTTCCTTTGGCACCCTCAGATACTCGTAGTTAAACTCTGTGCGTGAGATTTTGCACACGGCGGCGCCATCTCTCCACCGGCCGGCGCCCCATACCTCGTTGTCGCAGAATCTACCCCTTTTCCATCAAGCCGTCCATCATCTGCTGGCCTAAACTGCTAGTAAAGATCCCAATTGTCTCAACTTGTTATTAATCCTAACTTTTTTACCATCCGTTCCTTCGTACGAAAAGGAAGAATTTATGGAGGAGATCAACCAATTGTGTCCGGTCTAGATCGTGTTACAGTTACCTTGAGCGTGCATTCTGGTAACGGTCCGGACCCTGATCGGCAGTACACAATCTTGTACGCCAGATTTCGTAGACTTGCAAGCAAGGAACAGGGAAATATTCCAGGCACGTAACGCCGCACGCCGCCGGCCAGCTCACCCGTACTCGCCGAAGAGGCGAACCGAATCGACACAGCCAGCTGCGGCCTCGGCCAGTGAGTGGCTCGCATGCAGTGCGGCACCATTACCCGCCGCCGTGGCCACGTCTGTTCTCGTTAATATTTTTGGCGATGCCAGTACGACCAGGAGCAGGCAGGATATGCGCTCATGCATCGCTGGTGATCCGTCCAGCTGCTGGCCGCTTGTCCCTTTACCAAAATCATCTATCTGAACGACGGCACGTACCCAAATCATGTGGTAATGTTACAACGCCGATGATGTTTAAAAAGTGCCGGCGACTGACCCATGATTATAGATAGCTGTTGTTCAGCTGCGTTGTTTGGATTTTAAAAGAACGGAAGCAGCGAAAACCTGTTCTCCTGGGAATAAAGCTATAGCGTCGAATGCATGTCATTCGAGACTAGTACTACTCACCTGAAATGCTGCAACTCGTCTGTCAACGCTGAGATCTTGTGTCTATTCCGGCATACTGTGGCAGCACATAATCCGTCAAATGGATGGAAAACAAACAATCCGTGAATAATACTCCTGATTTTTAATTGATGTCGCTATTAATTTTTAAATTTAACTTTGATCATTTGTCTTATTTAAAAAATTTGCTCGAATGTGTAAATTTTTAAGATGTGATTCAAATAACTTTAATAATAAATCAAATTATATAAAAATATATGAAATTTGTCAAATTTTTTTGAATAAAACGAATAGTTAAAGTTGAATTTAAAAGCCAACGGCGACGTCAATTAAAAAACGAACGAACGAAGGGAGTATGTTTGAAGGACTTCGCCACCGAATCCCTGCTCCTGCAATATGGTTCAATACTGAGAGTGTTTCTTTCTGATCCGAAAGTACTGCCTGCCGGCACAAGGCATCGTTTTGCTGTTAGTAAAAGGTAACTGACGGGATTATAATCTGAAATTTGTCGTCAGATGTATGGAAAAAAATGCAACGGAACATGTGAAAAAAATTTCAAACAACTAAACTGTCATGGATCTGTCACGCCAAAATTGCAGATAGACGCAGTGCATAGTACAGTACGAGACTGAAAGGGTTGCCATATCTTCCCTGAAAGAGAAAAGCAAACACGAGAAATGCATGCTCCGTCCTGTATCTGAAATTTAAATTAGATATTTTCACGTACGCATGGGAAGGTAATTTAGCTCGAACGTCAGCGTCAGAATCCTGCAAAGGGATGGATAGCCGGTGATGCCAACTTAAAATAAGGTGCCCACCAATTAAGTACCTGTTCATATATAATCATGGACGATCCTTGAGTGCAAAGCGAAAAGCTTCTAGAGGGGGAAAAAGCGAGCTGTCGGATTACGTACTCCGGGTATCGGACAGATTGTGCTCGAACGCACGAGACCCCGAGTCACGGGTCGAGCGACCACGGGATCCGACCCCAGCGACGATCTACGACAGTCACGCCTTAGCCGCGCGGGCATGAGGAGACTCCGGCCTCCGAAGGCCGACCCCGGAGAGCGGAGAGCGACCCTTGAGGGGTAGGTACCGCGTTATGGTACATTTACTCTGATGGCCAACTGTCATCCGTCCTGACGGGACGTGACGTGATTCACCACGGCGACACTCCAGCAGAAAGTTGCGACGGCTGCTGGACAGGACGTGACAGCACTGTAGCCGGCACAGTAGCGCCGGACGAGCATCACAGTACCTGCCGCTGCGCATGATGCGACGGGTCACGACCACGCCTGGACGAAGCAAAATGATGGCGACAACGACGGAGAGGCTCACTTGTCGGCGAGACGATATGGTCGTGTAGGGACAACACTTGTAACCCCAAGGCTCCCTCCTATATAAAGGGAGGACCGGGGAGCGATAGAAAAAAGAGGCGACCAAGAGATAATAACGAAAACAGCCACGACAAATCCACGAGCTCCATCAGAGCCCAGAGTCCTTGCACCCTTCCGAGCAAGCACCCTCACTCGCCAGCATTCTGGATCCTCTCGCGAAGAGAGGATCCCGCCTTTGTAATATTATCATCGAGATAATCCGCCCCTTAGACGTAGGATATTACACCGCTCAAGGTGCTCCGAACCAGGTAAAAATCTTCTGAGTCTTCCTTAGACTAGGCCACATCGAATCCGAAGGCACACCACCCCCACGATCGTATATTTACTGTGCCGATGATCAAAACGCCGACACGTGCCTTGTCACGCAATTCTTCGACGCCGCAGCGAGGCCAGCGTGTGGAGAGGATGTGGCTTGGGTACCACAGTCATGCAGGTTGCTCAAGTTAAACAGAAAAGGCTGAGGTGACCAACCAGTAATGCTCGTGCATTATAATTTGTTCGTTGTTGTACGTCTAAATCAGGGATTGAGGGGGGGATGGATTTGCTTTCGTAGGAGGTGAGCGGTTAACCATCGTGCAACCTGAAATTAGCAATGATGCGCCATTTATCGATAGAAGGCATTCAGACCATTGGTAATTAACAAGTGGAACCATGAGGGTAAGAGGGAGGTTGTGGTCCTTGACATCCTCACCGCTGTCCTGTTTACAGCGTCACACAGCGCTGTTAGATCGCATATTTTGACAAACAACAAATCGACCGGAGAAAACTATGCTTGGGTTCCCCCCCCCCCCCCCCCCCCAACCGGCAGCTGCTACCACCAGATCGTCAGCCAGGTAAGATCAGAAGCATTTCGAGGTTATATCCCACTACTGTCATGTGATGAACGAACTGGCAATGCCTGTCAAGATGGAAAACCCGGCAAAATTAAAGGGAGCCCTAATGCCAAGTGTCGCGTGTCCCCCTCCCTTGCCATGATTGAGAAATGAGAAGCACCAATAAGCCCC
>BCLG01000930.1:120856-143923 GCA_001602295.1 Zoysia matrella | reverse complement strand
GGTTCTATTATTCTCAGAGATTCTGAAATTTCACAGTTTCAAAATTCATATATATATATATATATATATATATATATAATCACTAGAAAACCAAAATCACTAGAAATTAAAATACCCATTCAATCCAAGCATTTGTCAAGAAAAGAATTAAACAAAAAACATTTCAATGCAACAGCACACCTACAAGTCCACACCAACAACAGGATAATAACCTGACCCAAAATTCAGGAGGCCTGGCACACGAGGCACACGAAGAATGTTTGTTCAGGAAATGGCGGCCACGACTCTACTCTCCATGGTGCGCACCTGATGGCGGACGGATAAACAAAACAAAAGTCCAGCCCCGGCCACAATGCAGCGCCATTGTGGTCAACCACACAGCCCATTCTTTTTCACATTTCCTTCTTTCTCTCACGATGACGCTTTCTTCTTGTTTAATATAATCTGTCACAGGCACCCATGCTGATCCTCATGAAGCAACACGAACTGCGATCGCACTGGCGCCGCCAAGTGGCGGCCGGTCGTGCCGCCATGACCGAGCCTTGTGTTTTCCCTTGGGCAAGATGTGGTGTTGCTTGTAAAATATCTGCAAGCAGGTAGTTCATTAAGGACAAAACAATGGACAGTATATTTTAGCATTTGCACAGGAACACAGCTCTAGCTAAACTGGTGCACTGCCGGCGCCGAGATTCAAAATTTTGTAGAGTAATTTGCAGCTGGCAGAATATTAATTTAGCACCGGTTTATTTCATGAACATTAGAAATTTAACCAGGGATCGTTGACAGTTCTCTGGCCTTCTCAAATGCTGTACACAAAAATTTCGTGGAACCAACAGGCAGGGGGCAAGGGCCAGCTTAGCTTAAAGGCTCTTTTGGAACACACAATTTTAATAAAAATTATACAGAAATTTCACAGAACTCAGTTCAATTTCATAAAAAAAATGCAAAAATAAAAAAAAATTCTTTAATCTAAATGAGGCTATCAGTGCTAGCACATATTTCCTTTAATCTAAAGGAGGCTATCAGTGCTAGCACATACTCAAGAATCCAGAATCTAAACAAAGAGTTATTCAACGCCTCACGAGGTTCCTGCAATTGTCAGATCAATGTTCTGGACCTGAACAACTCCAAAGATTTTTGCGCTAGATAAAAAAAATTCTCCAGAAGCTTCTATACGCGTAAAAATCTTAAGAAGCTTCTTGCAGTTACCAGAGAAATTCAAGCCCACAGGTCAGTAAATCTTTTGTGACTGCCAGCCCGTTGTCGAGAGATAAAAACGAGATCACTGACCCCGAGGCGATCGAGGTTAAACTATCCAATCCCAATGGTTCATTAAGCATATACTTATTTAATAACTAAGATTAGAGGCATCAAACATGTCACCCTAAGGTTAGTCTCCCAGCATGAAACAAAGGGCGATCTTTTGTCATCTACGGTAGCGACCAAACATGCCAGCCAGTAAGGGCCACATCAAAGCATCGAGGTAGGCTACGGAATACAGCATTACGCCCCCTCCAACGCCTCTTAGGAAACTCAGCCGCTCTCCAGCGCACTTACGAAGATCGACGTGGGCAACACGACGAACGCGACGTCGCGGCCAAATGGCGCGACGTCGCGCGTCCGGCGCCCTTAAATTGCGACGCCGTCTCCTCCCCTCAACGCTCAGACGAGACGACCAAAGAGCGCGCTCTGGAAAGCATAGACACCTCCGTTTGATCGATCGATCCCAGCAACAATGGAGCTCCAGTTCCAGAAACCACAGAGCCATGCCCAGCAACAGCAGTGTCAGTACCAAGCAGTGTCGGTCGTCGCGAAGGAAACCGCCGGTAAGCTCAGCCGGGCGAGAAGCAAGTGCGGCGGTGGCGGGGGCGGGAAGTTCGTGGGCGTCCGGCAGCGGCCGTCGGGCAGGTGGGTGGCGGAGATCAAGGACACGACGCAGAAGATACGGATGTGGCTCGGCACGTTCGAGACCGCGGAGGAGGCGGCGCGGGCGTACGACGAGGCCGCATGCCTCCTCAGGGGCGCCAACACGCGCACCAACTTCGCCGCGGCCGGCGGAGCCGGCAACGCGCCGCCGGTGTCGCCGCTCGCGTCGAGGATCCGGGCGCTCCTCCACCACAAGAAGCTCAAGAAGACCGTGGCCCGGCAGCCCGACGTCGCGTTCAGCCCCCCAGCGGCGGCGGCGTACCGTCACGGCGGCGGCACCGGCTCCGTCGCCGCGACCAGCACCAGCGCCAGCACCGTCACCACCACCACCAGCAGCGTCAGTCCGAGCAGCAGCCCCAGCTCAACAACGATCAAATTCGCCATGACCAGCGGCGGCATCCGCACTCCCATTCTTCCCGTCCCATCCCACCACACCTTCACCGAGGAATCAGCCTGCTACAGGCCGTACCTCCTCACCACTGGAAGCGACGAGTTCCAGCACCAGTACGAACAGTCATGGACACTCAACACCAGCAGCCTCCCGCCGACCGACGGACGCGACAACGCTTGCTCGAGGATGCCGGAGCTGGAGAAGATCAGCCCGGAGAAGGACGGCCCCGCGTCACCGCCGCATGGCGAAGACAGAGTCCAGGGCGGGCAGGACTTCTTCGACGCGGGAAACGATGCGTCCGACTCCTTGTGGGATCTGCCGCCTATTTGCCCGCTTTCTTGCAGATCTTTGATGTACTAGATTAGATAAAGATTTTGCACTTCCAATGTATCAGGGTTCGTACTTTTTGGGTCCGTTTTGATCTGCTCGACTGCTCCTGCAGGGGAGCCAATTCCGTACAGAAGTGTATGAGGAAGGGTGAGCAGCAAAGCAGAGTGATGAGACCGATACATCTTTTACAGATATCCCACGGAGAGTTTTTACCGTCATCCATATGTATTAGTACAAACACAGCGTAATTTTTGTAATGGAAATTTTCATAGATTTAAATTGGTGCTGATAAGTTTCAGTTGAGCTAATGGGTCGTGTGTAGCCCACTTTGTAGTATTGCCTATATTGGCCTGCTCTGGACCAGAGCCCGGCAGTGATCGCCGCGGACCAGCGCGCCATTGCCATGGCCACCGCCGGTGTTTCTTCTGCGGCGGAGCGCCAGAGGCCTTCTTGTAAGGAAGAGGTTGTACAGCTATCTCGGCTCCTTGGCGACTCACCTTCCATTCTTGCGCTCCAACGCTTTAGGTGGTTCCCATTCTACTTTTCTTGACTGACTTCATCACTACATGAAACTGACTGAAATCCCTCGGATATTTGCAGAAATGGTATCATACTTTTGTTTAAACTTGACTCAAACATGATTGAAAAACAGGCTGAAATTTCCAAGGTGATACCAATCAAAATTGTAATGACAAAAGTGGCTGAAATTTGAATGGACTATTTTGAATAACTGGATCAGTTTGTGAAACTTGAATCTCAAGTGACATCGGAAGTACCAGTTTTTGGAAAGTGATCCAACGGATTATACTTGTTCAGCATAGGGCAGTCACATCTATAGCTATAGGTTTGAAAGAATACAAAATCCTAACTTTTTGAGATGGTTTTCTATAGAAGCTTCTGGCTGTTCCCTTGATTATCATAGCCCTGCTCTGCTTATTACTCTGATCTGTACTGTACTTGTTTCCTTCCTGATTTATTTCATTATTTCATTTGGTGAAGTAATTCGTTGATACTAACACGAAACGGTACCCTTCGAAGATTGTACGCCCCAAATACCACAAATTTCCCCTTGTCACCTAGCAGGCAGGCCAAGCCCGCACACAAGCTTCTTCTACCTCTGCCGTCTCCCTTGCCGCAAGGAGTTCAAAGCCGCTCATACGGCCATATATAGCTTTCTCGCAGCATCGGCACCTTGTTTCCCCTGCAGTGAAGGAACTGTTGAGCAAGTTGATGCTTCGGAAGCAACCCTTATACAACTACTAGGCCGTCGATACTCCTGCTCGTTGGCTGTAATCTCATTATTATTGTAGAACTCCTAGACCCTCCTGCTCTTGGTGTCGCATCAGCTCGGCCATGGACAGAAGGGTTGCTCCTTCCATGGACGCAGGCCAGGACGTGTGGGTCTGGGAGGTCCTCCTGCCTGACGACCACACGAGCTCCTCCACCATGTGCCTTCTTGACACCACCAACCTTTCTGGTAAGAGCCATCGATCAGTTCGTGATCTACATATGTAATTTCCATTACGATCATCGGTCGGTGAAAACTACATCTGAATATAATTCCCCTTACGATCATCGAATCGGTGCAAACTGTATCTGAATCTTGTCTTAATTTCCTCTGCTTAACTTGACGCTAGATGATCGAGAAACCAAGGAACCTATGATGATTACGCCCCCGTCAAGCGACACGGATGTGCGCGACGAGCCGGTGGACGAGTTCAAGGACATTGGCGTCGTGCTGGATGAGTCGACTGAACCAAGCGAAGAGGCTGCCCTGCCTGAGGCGACCGATCTGGCGGCGGCTTCTGATGGAGACGAGGGCGAGAAGCCGTTCCAGAGCGCTGACACTAAGAAGCCTGACGAGGTGGCCGATCCGTCGGCGGCTTCTGACGGAAAGGAGGAAGAGAAGCAGTTCCAGAGCCGCGATACAAAGGAGTCCGTCGACGATGGAGAGTTCGAGGGCGAAGAAGACGACGCCATCAAGAACAAGAAGGGTAACGGCCAGGAAAGGCCGGAGTGCGCGGTGTTCAGCGTAGGGAAACTGAAGGTGAACGGGATCGGGGCGCTGTGCCCGTTCGGCGTCGCGGCGGCCACCGTCTGCGTGTTCTTGATCGGCGGCAAGCTGCACCACCACCACCACCGGCACCAGCAGCAGCAGCGGCAGAAGATCCAGCTGCAGTTCTTTGGTGATGACGATAAGGTTCGGTGACTCATTATTCAGTGTTTCCTTTGTTCCTTCTGGGAGCAGAGTTTGACCAAATTCATCAGAAGTAATCTCAAATCAGCTCTTCTGGAAAACATGCAGTAATTGAGTCGGTGCCCGCTGTGGATCGCTTTTTTCTGTTCTTAGATTAATCGTGGCCCACCTTTGGTCTTCCGGTTACAGAATGGAATTTGCTAAATCGCTAATAACCGGCGCATCACGCAAAAAGCCACTAGATCTTGTTGGATCGACTTAGACCCGCGTTCTCCACTCACCGACGCCGTGTGATCTGCAGAGGATTCAGCAGGTCGTGCAGCAGACATCAAAAGGCTGAAGTGAACCAGGCCGTGTAATCCGTGACAGCAGCTCGTAGTGGTACACTGGTACTGCTCTATCTTCTCTCTCTCTCTCTCTCCTAGCAACAGAAGGACACAACGCGGCTCTGCTCAAGCACGCAGGCCACGGGAAAGTCCAGGTCGCCACTCCCCAATGCCCAGCGTAGGAGTAGTAGTACTGAGTACTGACAGCGATAACAACATGATCGATCAGCGACAGGGCCATTGGGAGCCCTCCTAGATTCCAAAAGCACGCACCTACTGTCGATCCCTGTCTTGTTCGCCTTTTCGCGTGGCCAAAGCCAGTGATTTCATTTGCCTCCCTCCTGCCTTGGGAACGCAACCAATTGCCGTGTCCTGGACCTCCTGGCACTGTATCAGAGAATCAATCGCGGCGCCGAGCACACATGATTTTGTTCCTTTCTCAGGAGCATGAGCCAGCGTAGCGTAGTGTCAGTCAAGGTTTTCAAAACCATTTTGATTTCAAAAATCCACTGCATCGGTTTGATTTGGTTGGTTTTCGTAAAAATTAGGGAAACTACTACAGTAAATAAAAAAATCGAGCAAATTTGAAAATCAAAATTTTGAGAGGAAAATGATCTGTTTTTTCGGTTTAACGACCGATTTTTCTGATTTACTATTTTTTAATTTGAAATCAAATCGGTTTGAACGATTTTTCATCGGCTTTCTCGGTTTATCGCTCGGTTTGACTGGTTTGACCAGTTTATCGAATTCAATTTTTTTGAATTTTTTGTATTTTTAAATTATTAAACCAAAACTGGTCAATCGGTGAAACATCAGGGCTAGACATCAGGGCTTGCTTTTCGCTGAGCCAAAATTTGGTTGTAAATTTCTAACATTATTTTTCACTATTTGTTTTATTCAAAAAATAATTTAAATGTGTAAAAGTATAAACTGTGTTTCAAGCATATTTGTTTCAAGCATATTTGATGATAAAGTGAATTATAATAAAATACATGAAATTTATTCTATTTTTCATAATAAGACGAGTAGTTAAAGTTGATATTACACGTCAACAGTGATACCAATTTAGCGACAGAGAAAGGACTCCCTCCTGTTCACAAAGAAGTCAGATAATGTTTTGCTCAAATATTAAGAATATAAATTACAAATTATTTTAACTTATTAAATTTTAGAATATGAAAATCATATGATTAAATTTGTCTTACAAAGTATTTTCATAAAAGTATAAATATATTAATTTTTAATAAATATTTTTTATAGAAAATAAAAGTTAAAATTATGTTTTATAGATCGTGTTATTATATAAAACGACTTTTTTTTGTTAATCAGAGGGAGCATGTGTTCCGAAGATTGCACCTGGAAAACGTGTTTCTAAATTACTGCGAGTATATTTACCCCTTTCATGTCTCATTGGTCACCACCGAGATAAGTAAATGTAACTTTAGCCATCAACGTAGCGATGAATTCTTAGATTCGTTGAAATTGAAACAAAATTAGGGTCATCGGCGTTAGTGCACCTTGATTTCTAATTTGTTTTTAGAAAAAAAACACGGAGAAAAATAGGTCATTCTCATGGCCTGCGTGCGTGTGCAGAGACAGCACAGCACCGTTGGGAAAACTCCTCAGATTCCAAGAATCATTTGTCCCCGTCTTGTTCACCTTTTCGCGTGGGCGAATGCCAGTGATTTCATTTGCCTTGGGAACGCGACTGCCATGTCCATGGCGGAGGCTTTCAGATTTTTACAAGCAGAGATAATGTGCTTTGAAATTTATAAATCATAAACACAGATAATTTTATATAACATTCACACAGATAATAAATTTATTAAAAAAACAATATTTCAAGTTTTAAATATACAAACTTCTCGGTGTTGCATAAGAGAATCGCTGCGCCAAGCACAGGTGATTTTGTTCCATTCTCAGGAGCAGCATAGTGCAGGTCCAAATCGTCATAACAAGCCATGCGTTTCGAAGGTTGCCCCTGTTTCTTGACAAGTGTGACTATTTTCCTCTTTTGTATCATTGTTGGTCATAGAGTAGCTTAAATTGTCGTTGTTGTTAATTTCGAACATCAATTTATACATCTCATATTATTCTCATTTCATATAAAAGTTGAATAATATTATAAGCTTGTATGTTTTACAACTTACAGCTGCACCTGCTATGCTCCTCACTAGTAATCACTGACCAGGGCAGTGGTACGATCGAACACACACAAGCAAAATCTTTGCCAGACAATTAGAAAACCAAGGGCCAACAGCGTAGTTTGGTCAGTTAATCTTCATCTGTCCGTTTAAACATCGGTAGGTGTTCTTGGTTTTGCTGGTAGAATGTATTTTTTTCAAAAAAAAAAAGAAGAAAATTTATGACCGATCGATATACTGGCAAAGTCAAAAAAGGTAAATTGATGGGTTTCAAAATTTAAAAGTTCAAAATCAATGAAATCGAGGGGTGAAGAAACTCATAGCATTTCAACTAAATTTTATTTATATTTTGAATTTGCAGTGGTTTTCGACTTTTTTTTTCTGGTTTTTACAGACAAAAATCGTGAAACCGCGGTACGACTGTACAACACGACGGATGCACAGGAATCTTCTCGGTGCGAATTTCCTTTTGATGAGCAAACCAACAAATCCAACCAAACCACCACTCTCCGCTCGAATTAACCGTAGAAACATTCCTGGGCATGCATGGCGCCGTCGATGGCAACGATGGCTCGTGACCATTCTTCGTTGGATTATCTCTGTTTCAAAATAAATATTATTTTTTACTTTTCAATATCACATTTAGCTATTTATTTTATTAAAAATTTACACAAATATAAAAATAAATAAGTTATGCTTAAAATATTTTATAATAAAAATTATATTTTACATAATTTTTAAATAAAATAAATGGTCAAATGTATTTTTTAAAAGTAAAAAAAAAATAAATTGCACAAAACTATCACAAAAGCATAGATTTAAGCTGCAGTTTGAAGAACCTACATGTTTTCTACGGTAATTTAAAAAACATATATTCAATATGTAATTTTATGATAAGTTGAATATTAAATATATAGTTTTGTAATATATTAGATATAAAATATATAATTTTGAAATAAATTAAATATAAAATTTATAGTTTTTTAAAATAATAGTTTAAATCTGTGATTTTACGATCATATTAACAAAATATTTGTACTTTTGTGAAATTTACTTTAAAAAAATGACGGAGTGTACTGCCAAATTCCTTTCTCTCTGCTCACGCACTCCTCCATGACACGCCACAGGGCGTCCAGCAGCGTGCCTGGCCGCTTTGCTAGGCTACACTTTGCTCTGCTGCCGGTGTCGTGCCGTCGCTTTGCTTCGCTTTGATCAGCTTTGGCGCCGCGCGCGCGCCGCGTCTGCCGCTTCTCTCTCTCTAAACCAGACTCGTCACGCGCCGCTTTGCCATTGCCACTCCACTACCACCACTGCGCTGCATCTGCTCTCCACGGGCGTGGCCTGGCTTCACCTCCGCACAGTGACGGATCCTCTGTCCCGTTTTTGAGGCCTTGGCTGTGTCTCCGCGGCGAAGCTCGTCTTGCGTCGGGTGCTCGGGCGCCGGCGAGAGGGTGCTCAGGCGGGGCGCGTTGCGGCTCCTCTGCACGACACGGTGGTTGGGGTCGTGCCGTGCGTGGCCGGGCGCCGGCGGTGGCAGTGCCGGGCCGGGGAGGGGGAGTGTCCGAGGCGCGAGGTTGGTCGGCGCGCGCCGGGGACCGTGTACTGACCCTGAACACGCTGCGTTGCACGCGAAGTGTTCGTCGAAAGGCGCGGTCGGGATGATGACAATGAGGGACCTGGCCTGCTCCGGGAAGAGCAGCGTCCAGATCGCGGACGCGGCGTCGTCATCCTCCTCCTCTACAGGCGCCGGCGCCGGAGGCGTCCGCGGCAAGGGCGGCGGCGGGGCCGCGTCCGCGCGGAGCCTGGTCACCTGCCTCTACCGGGCGCGGCTGGCCGGCCGGGCCTGCATCGTCTCGGTCACGTGGAGGAGGAGCAGAGGCGGGCTAGCTGGGGCAGGCCGCGCTCGGCGTCGCCCTCGAGGACGCCGCGTCCGGGGCGCGCCTGTGCAAGGCGGACGTCAAGCCGTGGCTCTTCTCCCAGCACAAGGGGTCCAAACGCCTCGACGTCGCCGGCGCCCGCGGCGGCACGGTGGAGGTGTTCTGGGATCTGTCCGGCGCCAAGTTTGGCCCCGGACCCGAGCCGCTGGAAGGGTTCTACGTCGCGGTGGTGTGCGACCAGGAGATGGTGCTCCTGCTCGGCGACATGAGGAAGGAGGCGTACCGGAAGACGGGCGCCGGCAGGCCGGTGACGGACACGTTTATCGTGGCGAGAAGAGAGCACATTGCTGGGAAGAAGGTTTACTCTGCCAAAGCTCAGTTCGGTGATGGTGGAAAATGCCATGACATTGAGATCGAGTGTGATCCCACTGCCGGTGTAAAGGACATGTGCCTTGAGATTCGCATTGACACGAAGCTTGTCATGCGGGTGAAGCGGCTCGCATGGAAGTTTAGAGGGAACCAGACGATTCTGGTCGACGGGTTGCCTGTCGAGGTGTTCTGGGATGTCCATGGCTGGCTCTTCAGCTCGACAACGAGCAATGCGGTGTTCATGTTCCAGACATGCCAAGTGCCTGAGAAGTCCATGCCATGGTTGTACTCGCAGATTTTTGAGGAGCCTCAGGTGCAAGGTCCAGGGTTCTCCTTGATACTGCATGCGTGGAACGTTGAATAGGAGTGGGCAGGTTCGAATTGACTGCTACATGTCTGTTCTTCCATGTGTTACTAAGATGATTTAGTGAGTGGTTTTTGTTCTCTGGAATTTGAGGGATGCTCTCTATATATTTTGTTTTTTGCTCTGATGCTGCCTACAAACTTTCTTGGTTTGTTCTAATGATCATATGTGCGATTTTCAAAGTAATAAACATGTTCACATTCAAGAGCAAGTTCTGAAATGATTCAAAATTCAAGAAGTTTCTGTACAATGTTTTTAAGTTATCAGGAACGGAACTGCTGTCTGCTATATCTTTTCAGGACAGCAGGAAATGTTTATGATCTCGTCGTATGCATAACATTTTTTTTATTTGATTTTCAACCTTTGGAGGAGTGTTAATGAAGGTTGTGTAGACTGTAGGGACACCAGGCTCTTGAGCAGTTGAAGATATCCATAATGCAATTGATCTGGTAACTCTTTCAGGAGTATTCATCCAATGGATTGTCCATAGGTGTTGCTTTGTCATCCAAAATAATTCCTAATGTACTACGAAAACTACTACTCTGCTATGTTTGACTATAAATTTTGAGATAGGATCTAATGAGTGTAGACTATGTACTTGGTTGACAAGCGGCAATAAAACTAAAAAAGATTCATACTGCTCTGCTACTTTGACTAAATTAATTCAGTGAAGGTTAAATAAGATGTCACCTCTGAATAATCAAACAGAAAATTAACCTTGTCTGACTTCTATGTATCCTTCTAGGGAACTGCACTATTCTTTTTCTCTTTTTGTATGTATATGGTCGGTTCATGCATCACCTTCAACCGCAAGAAAATGAGAGCAAATATTCGGCCACTTTAAGTGTTTGTTGCAACTAGTTAATCAAGTCACTGGGTGACTGAATAACTGAGTGTTCAACATCTTGATATACTCCCTCTATTTTTGAGTTGATGTCATCAGGACAACAATTCTAGTTTAAAATGTACCAATATTGATGTTTGACAACAACAATGTAAGAACAGAGGGAGTATGTCTTAAATGTGTTATTGGTCATTGGTTTGCTCATCAATGTCACAGATATTACTTCATAGCCTCACTGGCAAACCAAGGAAGATCTTGTCTGAAGGAAGTCTAACTATGATTAACCTGATTGAAGTTTGGAAATGTTTGCGTGAATTTGTTTCTATCTTATGTACTTTATTCCAGATGAGAAGACCTCATATACGATGATATGACAGAGCAAAGTTTGTCGACATGTCAGCTCATTAAAGATAATATTTTTAAAACATATTACAATTTTCTTGATATATCTTGTCATGTTACTGGCTAGAATAAAATTTGGTTTGCGGCCTTGTAACTTGTGACCAAGGGTATTTTCAAGTCAATGACGAAGTGCCCTGGAAAAAACCAATGAAGAAGTTTTTGACTTTTCTATATCTTGACATTTGGAAACGACATTTCAACCGAATGCAGTGATTGTGTTATGGTTTACACGGAAATGGATGCTAATGATTTTTTACGTGTTTCTTTTTATCTATGGTTGCAAACCATGACAGACTGAATTATTCTGTGTAGATCATAATCTAATTCAGCATTTCTAGGCATAATTTCCAGAGAACGATCACCACAGAGTACCATACTAGGTGTGATATTTTCTATACAACTAGTACGGCAGGATCTTGTTACTGTTAATTAGAAGCAAATGAGTATTGGTGGTGTGGATTTTTTTTTTGTAAGTGTAAAAAGGAAGTTGTTTTAGCAGTGTATTTTGATACAAGTATGGAATAGTGCTAAGTAACAACTTTTAACCAAGCCAAACGGTGTAGCTTTCTTGAAAAGTATACTTCCTCACAGGTTATCATCTTCAGACCATTAGTTGTCAACTCCACAGATTTTGTATGGTTGCTGGTGCTTCAAGTGTTTGAAGTCGGCTTGAAAGGTTAAAAGTATTATAAATGTAATCACAGTATCACATACACGCGTGTGCCAAAATCTGAGTGAGAGATCAACTTGTAACCTGTCAACAATACACATCCACAACCATTCTTCATTGTTTGGTTACATTTTGCCAGGTTACTTAGCCGTAGTTGTTGGGCCATGATACCAAATCAGTCCTTGCCACTTACATTCATTTGCCATAAAAAAAGGAGTAGCGTTGTAACTAGCATGATTTTGTTGAATCTCTGTTCAGTGTGACTGTGTAAATTTCTTTTTCTCGAACACGCAGGAGTAACTGTGTAAAATAACATAATAATCACAGTGATTTTCTTTGCGTTACTAACTGTGATGTTGCATCACCTTGTATTTGTCCCATAAACTGATGCTCAGCGAGTTTCATGTGGCAAGATGGTGATCAGGCAACCAAAACTTTGAAATTGTTTACACTAATCTTTACCAGATGCTATTAGATGCCGATTCTGCTGCGGGCCTGTCAAGATCGAGCCCCAGCCTCAACCATCATGAAGACAAATGGCCAAGATCGAATTTCAGTTGGTAAATCTGACCTCACCATAATAGTGTATACTATACAATGAGTGAAACTTGTGTTAAATTGCACTGCTTACTTGCTAAGTAGAGTAATTCAAACAATTTTTTTTCCTATTACACAATATTCTAGAGCATTGCTGATGTGTATCTGGGCTTTTATGGATACTGCAGAAATATCCTGTTTTCGATCTATTTCTACCTACTGAAAGCATGTAAAAATCTCACCAGCCCAGATATTGTGTGCTGCTTTCTGATATTATATGCATATTATAAATTGTTGTCAGCTTGACATTTACTACATGTAATTCGAGATGACACTTCACCTATTTGTTTCTGCAAGGAGGCATTTTGAGCCCACCGCCTCACGAATTCTTTTTTGCATCTTGAAGAAGCCAAGTCGTCTTCACCCAAGGGCTGTACAAGTACATGTTCACACTGACAAGCGCAGCATACCAACATCACAATATTCATCATCAAAAAGGTGTGCGCTACTGGTCATAAGTATAATATTTATATGAAAAGTAACTACTTAATACACGAGTGCTATATACTGATAGGATTTAGTACTTTGTTTATGCCTTCCTTTTTGGCACTAGTATAATAGCTCCAAATCAATCCCAACAAACTCGCAAATCCGTAACCCATACAAATACAAAATCAAAAGCTATGACTGAAGTTTCAAAAACATTCTTTTCTTTAACAAGAGGAAACCAAGATACAGCATAAACCATGAGGACGCCGGCAAATTCTAGATTGACCACAACGACTTGCACTTAAATTACAAAATTATAAAGTTTCTACAACGCATACAACAGGAAAGAAGTGTACACATAATCATATATATATATATACCTTCCTGGTTTGGTACCTTTCTTTATTATATAATTTGAGGTAGGTTAAAGGGCAAGAAATCACCTTCAGAGGCAGGAAGAGTGAGGCGTGGAAAGGGACAAGATACCAGAATAAATTGCTGGGGACAACACTATGATTGGGTTGCAAGGAAGCACAATATGGCATGAGGGGGCAGGCAGGGTACAGTGGAATAGACTTCACCTCCACCCCGTGTCAAAAGCAAAGCTGATGGTTACCTCCTCTCTAACCCTCCTAGCTACCCCTCCTCCTTTCTATTTCCTCCTGCTTCCACAGGGGACCCTGCAGCGTTCCTCATTCCTCAATGGGGTGGCTCCACTCCCTCTTCTCCCCTATCAGGAGGATGTGGGTTCGTGCGCATTCCGAGCGTCGAAACCGTAAGTCCTCTCCTCTGCCAATGATGATCCTTCATATGAAAACATTCAGAATCATTCAGTCTTTCATACTGTGTTGGTCCACTGCAAAACTAAAATCATTCAGTTTTTTCTTTCTTCCTATGATCTTGGCATGCCTTCTTCTTTCTGAACGCTGTTCCCACATTTGGTGATCATGACTTGTTTGATGGACCCTGATCTCATGGTTTGTATGGCAGGGAGGGGAATGCACCTCCTCTACAAGGATGTCCAGTCCTGCCAGGACGAGGACGTGCACGTCCTCTGGTCAATCCTCATCGACTCGCATCGCCACCCGGCTCTCCTGAAGATGAAGCTCTGAACTCTGATGAGCCAGTGGCTTGTATCAGCTGCATCACTATTTCCCTTCCCATGGGCCTCCCTATAGCTCCATCCCAGGTTGTTGATTGTCTTCGAACCGATGCCGATCCTCATCGGCCGTCGCCATTACATTCAGAAAAATGAAAAAAAAAAACCCCGAAAAATTCAGAGCAAGAAGAAGAAGAGAGGTTTGTAAGATGGTTTTCCTGTGTGCCTGTTTCCCCGTGATGCGGTTGCTGTACCATGGCGTATCAGTGAGGTTGAAATGTCACCTGTGTGTGAGGTTGAGTTCTGTGTAAGCGTGAGGTTGAGCTCTTTGTACATAGATACTCCATATTTGCTCAAATGCCTTACCTTTGGCTTGGTTGTGTTGCATGTCTGGGAGGGCCGCTGCTTGGTCGTTAGACTGTATCTGTCCCTGCGTTTGGTTATTTAATAGCACGTCAATTTGTTGGTGCCTGATGTGTCCTTTGGCTCTCGTTTTCTGCCGCACGGGTGGCTGCCAAGTGGTCATATATGCTCACGTATCTGGACAAGAGAATACATATGCGTCTTCTCAACTGTGTGTTTGTTTGTAAATAATTTTTTCGAACTGCATGGAATCCAAAGCAGCAGAAGAAGAAGACACTACGTTGAATCGCAATTTTCAGAAATATCTACTTTAGCTGAAGCCGGCATGCCGACACTCGTATGGGAAGCCGTCGTGGTCGCGTGGTAACCAGCAGGAAAGGCTTATTTTGCAACGGGTGCAGACAATGATTTGGGATTGCAGGCTCAATTATTGTATCTCAAAACTCGTTCGTATTCTTATGGTTGAATTCCTTGTCAACTACTCCTTCCATCCTAGAATAAGTATTTTTTTATTATTTTTAGAAATCAAGTTTGAACCTTCATTTTATTCAAATATTTTGCGAAAATATTATTTATATTGTTGTGATTTGTTTATTTTTATATTTGCACAAATTTTTTGAATAAAACGATGAGTCAAAAATGATTTTTTGAAGTCAAAAAGTGAAACTTATTTTGAAACGGAAGGAGTATTTAGAAAAGTTAAGCTTCCTTGTCCCTCGTTATAATTTTTAAATTTTCTTACTAGCTATTCACCTTAACTTTGTTCCTCAGTAACCTGTTATTTTCATGCTTTGACAATGATAAATGGGATGACGAAAAACAGATTTGCCCCTGATAGCAAATTTGTACCGAGCCTTCCTTATTACCCATTCCAGTCGGTCAGTAGTCTTTCAGTTTCAGAAGGATCAATCTTGCTATTTTGAAGCAAATAGCATGCAGATAAAAATAATCTTGAATTTTTTCTTTACAAGGGTTAAACTGGGAAACATTTGGAACTGGCCCGTGGGAAGAGGGGCAATTTGGTCCTGTGAGAAATGTTTCAAGCCAAAATTTTAACTGTAGATGATGGAACCAAAGGCGATGGCTGTTTGCGAAGAAAAGATAAAATGGATGGTTGATAATAAATCAAATTTATAGCTGGTGAATAAGGAACCTCAATTTTGAATGGTTAATAAAGAATTTACCCTAATATTATATACTATCCATGCTTTCACATGACACCTGCCCAAATATTCACATTGGCTAGCAATTGCATGGCCTCTTCAGTTCTGGGACGCTGGACCTAATTGCAAACAACGCACACGAGAGGGTACCAAGTGAGCAATCGACAAACATGTGGGAACTACATATTATTACTAAATCTTTTTTACGACCTGTGTAAAAATTCATCGTTCCACTTTTAGAAAAATTCTACATGATATATATGTGTTCTCTTAATACTATCATTAACCATTTTCATTCAACACTTTAGATTTTTTTAAGATGATAGGCAGATATCATCTCTCTTAATCATGGAAGACCAATGAATTATTTCAAGATCACCAATGGCTCAATTACATGATACACGCCACAAAATAATGAATCGAGGTGCTAGATAGATAATGTGGCCATGCATCATTAGCATCATATAGATACATTGAATGCCTTAAGTAGACGTAGCTTTATTCATCACCTTTGCAGGTGATGACATCAGCAGGTTCATATTGGTCAGCCGGCTATGCATTCAGTCACTGATAAGATCACATGAAACAAGAGTCAAATACATATTGAAGACTCAAATCTTATTGTGAGTGTATTGGCAATTTAATAAAACTTTCAGCAGAATGTGTTGTTATTGATTGTAACATGATGCCAAGCAGCAAGAACGTTTAATTTTTTTCATGCCATGAATACTAACGGGTTACGAGAAGCAATTTGAAATTTGATCATCATGTCACATAAATAGCTTCAGAAAACTGTACTCTGCATTAAAGAACATTTATCGAACAATCAGACAATACTAAATTCCAGCCTAACAAAAATAAAAACTTTTGTCCCAGAATAAACAAATTATCACAACAACCAATGAAGTATGACAAACACAAGACAAATTACCTCCCAGACGTGCCAAGCAAGATTTGAAGTAGGGTATTGCATCTGCTTCTGTGTGGGAGATAGCGCCCAAAGGAGTAACAGTAACCTAGAATGAACAAAATGTAGTGAATGAAAATATATTGAGTGCCAGAAGGTTGCACGGTGGCTACGTCCTGCTTACATATCCATCTACTAAAGATTTGTGGTCCATGTCATCATCTTCCTCTTCAGATCTTCTCCGGACAATCTGTTTGGAATTACAACTCCAACCATCAATAAATACGAAATTGTTCATTTTTCAATAAGAAGGTATCATCATATCCAGGCACCAGCACAGACACAGAATCATGATATATCAATGAAAATGCCAAGTTAAAGTTAAAAAATGGGACCTCTTTCAAAATTGCCGTTAGTTATACTGGGCTCAACAAAACTCAAAATATTATTAAACCTCAGAAAAACATAATAGTATAACTTCAGGAAGAAAAATTCAGTCCCAAGATTTTAGCATATTTAGGCCTCCTTTGGAATGCACGAATTTCATAGGAATTGTAAGAATTGAATAGGAATTTCATAGGAATCAGTTCAATTTCACAGAAAAAGTGTAGGAATTCAGTCCCAAGGGTACGTTATCAGGTCTGGTTCAAATGCCAGTGGAAAGAATAGAAAAAAATGGGGAATGAGAAGTTGCTCAAAGAAAAGCTATGTTACCACTCTTTTAAACAGTAGATCATTCTCTGATGGATTAGCTACTTCACTGTCTTTTTCATTGTCAACATCCATGTTTGCAGTCTGGTAACTTTCTACTGCAGGCTTCTTGTAAACGGTTTGCTCCCAACCAATGCTGGCCATATATTTTCCTTGTGTTGTAATTTTGTATCCCTATTGCCAAGAACAGCACATAAATAAGAAATATTTCAGTCTACTTACAGAAAAAAATAAGGGTGTTTGTATTAGGGGGAAAAAGCTTGGAGGAGAATCAACATAATACTTCAGACTCAGTGAAAATAAAAAGGAATATTTTTAGTGAGTTTAAAAAAACTAGGACTATTTACACCTTTTGTAACACAAAACAATGACTTTATAGCCAGCCCCATCAGTTATACATTTCCAAATTCCAATTGTCAGCCCCACCTGAAATGTAAAACTGACAGGTGGGGACAGCTCTAAAAATCGAAGCTTTGTATTGCGAACTGAGCAGCTAATCATAGTTTTCTGAAATTTACTCTTATTTTTAATCCCAGCTATAAAAATTTAAGGGTAATCAAGCCGTCAGATAATGTATGCTGAATATTCATATAGACACAGTTACACTTTCTCTTTTCTGATGCCACACTTCATAGTTTTGTCGATACACACTTGTACAGCTCAATACATACAGCATGGTTTCCCTTTGCATGTTTAAATATCGACATGCCTAAGTTTAAATAAACTTCGGTATTGGAAATTATTTTACCTTGTGGTGTGCAGCATCAGTAGGTACAGCTACATTCAAGAATGATCCTTTAAGAAATGTTCCATTCATGATCTCAGTAATGATAGCATGTATCAGAGGCATACAGACCTCTGCAGCAGTCTTAAGGTCGTTGGCACTGCTCTGACCTGCGACCCTGTACAGTTGAAAATTTGATGAGCATAAAATAACATGGAAGATACTGTCCAGGAGTTGAAGGTGAAAATGTTGAGCATTTGTATATTGAAATCAATTCCAGTCCAAGTTTAAATATCGCTATATAGTTTGGTTTTTACAGAGGAAGACTAGTAGATTTTATATGGAATGCGGGGTTCTGGGGTTCAAGCATGCATCACAAAAGAGCCTGAGATGGCTTAAATAATCAGAAAGTAATATTACAGAAGTTCTACAAGCAAGCAGCTACTTCAAATGCTGTCCCCATCCCCTTCTACCAAATCCAATCCATGCTTACAGCATGAAACTTCTTCTAGGTGTACATATTTTACAGTAGACAATATACTTGTAAATCCACTTTAACGGATTTAAGTAAAACTGAAGTTACACTACCGAGTACGTGATAGCTGATACATGTGGTCAGTTTTCTGAACAGTCTTCTTCCACTATTGCAGCCTGTTATCTGTAACAGCACTTAGGTTTGATTCATTTGAACATGCTATACAACAAGAATATGGAAAGTTTAAGGACAGCAGCAACCACTATTCAATCCAATAATTGCGAAAGTCTGATTAGTAGTTAAACTGGGAAGCCTATTAACATACAGGTAATTTCAAATGAAATAAGCAGATTACAAAATTGTAAGGCCCTTGCAACCAGGGGAAAGGAGGTAGCTCTCAGCAATAGTGTTTCACCAAGAAAATAAAAGAGCACTTCTCCTACAGTCACATAAAGAATATAAAGTAAAAAAAGATCCTTGCATACCAATCATATGACATCGCTATTGCAGGAAATCCATATAAGAATGCCTCCCTGGCACCAGCAACTGTTCCAGAATAAATACTGCAGATTGAAAGCACAAAGGCTCATTATTCACTTGTATGTGCGTATTTCTATATGAACCTACAATCAAATCAGCCTAACCACCACAGCAGGGGTCTCCTTTGCAGTATTTCCCCCCAAAAAATAAGTCTAATCAAGGCAGTAGCTCGAAAAGTTTAGAGGACCGCATAATGCTGCCTCCAAGTTCTTTTAAAGAAAAATAGTACTTGTTGTTTCTTACTATTCAAGGTGTTCACCATAAATTTTGACAGCTTCATTTATAACATTAAGCTTTCATAAGAATACCAGAAGTACATTGTGCAGGAACATTGACAAGAAATAGAACAATGCCATCAATGAGATGGCTAATGGACATGTACAACAGTTATTGAATTACAAACTTTGGATTATACAGGCACGGACCAGAAGTAGGAGCAACATTTTTAAGATCATGAATATATATTTATCAACAGAGAAACTCACACATGGTATCCACAATTGTTTCCAATGTTGATTCCACTAAGTACCTGCATCAAGGATCACATGGAACAGGTTGCAACCAAAGTATTATTATGAGGAGAGAACTGGTACAAAGAAACTTCAAACATACCAGATCAGGAAGCAAGCCGTCGAAGAGCTTCCCAGAGATGCCTATGGAGGTGCAGTCAGCAGGAGTTCCTAACATTAGTAAGATAAACTATGAGCATACAATATGTGAAATCTTCAAGGTTATTGTGTAAAATATTTTATCATGGAAAGTTCAGCATGGCAATATTTAGATGGGATCGATCAAATAGCAGCAGACAAACCTGAAACTGCAAAAGCTGTAGCACCGCTTATATCAATACGTTTACAACGGAGTGCAGGGCGCCATGTGATGCTGTGGCTAACGCCTGACCTATCTCTTCAGAAGTTAAAAAGAAAAAGTAGCAAGAGTTTTGAGAACAAGTTTGGACATGGATTCACAATTAATTAAAGACTGCAGTGAAGTCCTTATATTCTTCACATTAATGCGTAATAATGTCCATACTGGGCCACTGGGCCCTGGCAACACCATGACAAAACATACACTCAATTAGCCACAGTTGCATACGTATGTATCATAACTTATCCATCAAAGATGCCCCACAATTGCATTTTTCCTCGAAAACAACATAACAACTTGAATGGTGCATTTGCAGGTAATGAGATAGAAATATTCCACAACAGGACAGATTCCATGTTTTGCCCAGACAGCATCTTGCAAAAGTTGATACCCCAACATAATGCTTAAAGTTTTTATTTGTTTTCTTCCAAAGAAAGCTTTTATGATGTTTCTTAATAATTTTTTTTTTTTACCATGGTGTAATGTCTGGGGACTACCTAGATTGCAGTGTTTGAAAAAGTGGAGGAACTAAGCGCGTGGTTGGGCACCACCTAGCGCCTAGGTGTTCCTAAGCGACGCCTAGGCGGTCCTAGGCGTTTGTAACTTTGGCTATAAATACAAAAAGATAAGAGAAGATAGGAAAACATCACAGGTGACCACATAATTATTCAAAAAAAAAATTGGAAAATGCTTAAGTAGCAGCTTAGTTGAACGCGAAGTGGTGGAGCTCCGCTTAGCGCCTAGGCGGCGCTTAAGTGGCCTAGGCGGTTGCTCTTTTAAACACTGCTAGATTGAATCACTAATTTTTAGCTTTCCCAAGATAAAGCTTGTATACTGCTTTTCTTAAACTGCAATGTTAGCTCAAACAATTTCACATCAATAACTGAAAGGAGGAACATGAGAAATATCGAGAACTGCATCAGTGATACAGAAATAGCACTTTTTAGAGTTTACGGCCACAGGCGCATAGTCCTCACCTTAACTAAGAGCATCAGCAATTTCAGTTTACACTTTACAGCCCAAGTTTTTCATCATATATATAGAGAACTGCGTCATGGACACACATGCAGAGATTACTGATAGTCGCATCATCCCTTTTTTCCATTCTTCTTCTTTCTCCTTTCTTTTTTTTTTATAGAAAAAACAACATTGCTGTCTCTGTCCTACTCACAAGTCACAATTCACTACGTCGGAGTCCCAACCAATCCCCACAGACGAAGCAAATTCCGCCACGCGATCCTACCGCCTCATCCTCGTGCAAAGCACTAGCAACGAACCAGGCAACGAAGGAAGGCAATTGGAAGGGAACATGAAAGAGGGATTGCGATTCGAGAAGGGTATGAAAGACTGACACGTCGGGCGCGCAGACGAGGACGCGGAATCGCTGCGACGCGACGAGCTGCTCGACGAGGAAGCGGAGCCCCGGCGCGTCGATGCCGTCGTCGTTCGTGACCAGCACCACCGGCGGTGATGCAGCAGCAGTGGTGGCAGCCGCCGTGGAGTCCATGGGGGCGCGGCTAGGGGACGGACGGGGAAGCTTTCCGTTTCCGTTGGCGGCGACGGTTCCCGTTGTTCGCCTCGGGATTTTCCGTCGCCACTAGGATTGATGTGGGGTTTATAGATAGAAGGAACCGCTGTTTGCTTTCGATAAAAGGGCGTTTGTGTACGGCACCACAAAGCCGGAAGGTGCTTTGCAAATGTGCCATCACCGATCAACAAAGATGACCTTTTAAAAACAAGCAATATATGCACTTCTGATTTCCTAATTCATGCCGTTTTGAATAAGGTTCATGTTAAACATTGAAAATATAATTATACTGTATATAAATTTTAATTTGTTATGTTTAAAAATGTAAAAAAGATAGGATTAGATTTGTTATATATATATATGTCACTTTTAAAATATAAGTTACTGTTATGTTTTAGAGATTGTGTCATAATTTTTTTTTCAAAATGGAGAGACCATGTCATAGTACAAATAACATAAATTAGGAAGACAAATACAGTATATGTTTTCTGCTATACAGTTTTAAGTACACAACAATCACATTCTGTACATTCTCCCTAAAAAATGTTGTCAATTCTCAATCATACCACATCTTGGGACCAAATTCAAGTGGTCATTTTCCAATACAATTCAAACCATAATTCTCTACGGCAGAAGATAATGATGACAAACACCCAATAGTATGAAATATACTCTTCATTTTTAAATTGTTATCATGGTCAAATTCACCTTTGATTATTCATCTTATGAAAAAATTAGTTCAAATGCATAGAATTAAAAGTCGTGATTAAAAAAATTTGAGAATAAAGCAAATTATAAAAAGTAAAATATTATTAATTTATTACTCTTAGAATAAGACAATTATCAAATGTAACGTTAGACTTCAAAAGTGACAATAGTTTAGAAATAGAGGGGAGTAATTAATCTCCCGTTTTGCGGACCGAAGTAGCAATCTTGGACCGCCAAGGGTAGGCCTTGCAATCCTGAGCTACACAAATCCCAACTTTGCTTGGGCCTTGAGCACAAAATGAATAGTTCGGCTCTACGTAGGCCATGCATAAAACATGTTAGAGATTATGTGGCCCATGGACAGTCAAGACTCATGGATAGTGGCTTTCCATCTAAAATTGGCCCACTACTTGCTTTTTAACAGAGGAGGAAAAAATGCTTGCTGGTCTTGGGGAACAACAGTTTGCCTTTATTTTTAAATTGTTGTTGATGTTGATTTTTAAATTCTAATGTCATCTTTGACTATTCATCTTATTCAAATAAAAATGTAATATATATAATATATTTTATTATAATTTGTTTTTTATTAATGTTTTTTAGTCACAATTTATAATTTTATATTTTAAATAAATTTTATGAATAAGACGAATGGGTAAAGATGAAATTAAAATTCCATTGCAACAATAATTTAAAAACATATGTAGTATTTGGTGGAAACAGGAAACCTACTTATAAAAACGTACTTAAAAGTTTAAAAAAATTCCAGAGTAATATAAGAGCAAATTGAAAGCAGAAGTGATCACTAACCTGTACTTAGGGTGAAAGAAGCTGTCAGTTTGTTAATCTCTGGTAATATAAATATTTTTAGACGTCGTTTATCCCATTTTTTGTGTGACCTTTTCTATCTATTATTTTTAGTGTCACTTTTTTATTTGTTATTTTCGTGTCACGCTATCTCCAAACTACCGTCAATCTTTTTACTTTCTCTCTCCGTCTCCCGTAAGAAATCCTTTTATCGCTGCCGCCACGTCCTTCCCTGCTGCCGCTGCTCCGTCTACGCACTGGCCTCCACCGCCACACCCCGGCCCTGCCACCCTACCCACCTCCACACCCAGC